>MU195154.1:0-10215 GCA_016904865.1 Pissodes strobi | reverse complement strand
GGTCCGGAGACATTGTAAAATTATTATAGTATTTTTGAGCTGGAACAGGCCCGTATTTAGGAGAAGGGGGCCAAATTTTCAATTTAAATTCTATCGAGCTCTAAATTTGCATACGTATTATAGGTCCCTCAAGAATGTAAAATTATCGTGTTTTTAAGCTGGTACAGGGTCGTATTTAGGAGGAGGGGGTCAAATCATGAATTTAAATTGTCCTATGGAGCTGAAAATTTGCATACGTATATAGGTCCGAAATCAATATAAAAATATCGTGGTTTTAAGCCGGTACATGACCGCATTTAGAAAATGGGGGCCAAGTTTCGAATTTAAATTGTCATATCGAGCTGAAAATTTGCATAGGTGGGTATAGCTCCGGAGACAATGTAAAAATACTACATGTATAATAACAACATCCATGATTATTACTCTGTTCCTATAAAATATAATATATTATATTATTAAATAACATAAAAATAAAAAAGTCGTAAATACATTATGTCGGCATTTTATAGATTATCTAATCTTATTCGACAAAAACTGGAACATAGGTACATAATATTTAAAACTATAAAGTTCAGTATTTTTTTAAGCTCGAAACATAAATAAGTCAGAGGGGGCAACATTATACGTGAACAATCTGTGCAATAAATTAACCAAAGCAGAGGAGCTAAACTGCTAAACTTATTAAAGTTTTGTGGTAAATACCTAAATATTCGACTAATACTTTTTTTAAGTGTTTTTGAAAACGTACTTTACTATTTTAGTTAAAAAAAATTGTTACTTTGAAAATCTGTCGAAATCTTATCTGTAATATTTACCTATCTAAATTGTTTTGTTATTGACAAAATATATTTTTTATTGATGTTGAAGGTTGTTTAATTTTTGCTGCTCTTTTTTTTTTGTTTTTATCTAATGTCCATTTACAAAACATATAAATGTTAGTTACAACCATCTGTTCAATTAATAAAACTTTGTGTCGGTAACAATTATTATTTTTATCAGCCAACCAACGAACATTTTTTGCCAAAATTTTGTCTGTTATTTTTACCGCAAGGTACTCTCTCGACTCATACAGATTAAAATATTTACGGAAATATAAAAATGATTTTTGGACAATAACAACTATGTCATCTTTTGGTACACAACTAAAGACTCTCCAGATTTTCCTCCATAATTTTTATTTAATAAAAATATTTGCTTTGAATCCTTTAAAAGTTCTGGAATATTACTTTTATTGCAGCTCTCAAAATTATTTAAGCAATCTAAATAGTTAAATTTATTTTTTATTCGTTTAATAAGATACCCTGTATAATAAGTGACAGCACATTCTTCCAAAGGTGTTGTGTATGTTACGTTTTCAATTAATACATTTTCAGCACTAGTGGATTCCGCATCAGAAATGTCATCCTTACTTTCAAGACATTTAAAAAATTCATTGTCAGCGCTGTTCTTGTTTTTTGATGTTGTATCAGTAGATAACAATATTTGCCTGTCAAAGTCCTCTTTACAATTGGAATATTGTGACGGTTTTAAAAGGCTAGTAATGGTTTGTATTCTAAAAGATAATCGAAATGATTTTGGGGATGGATTTAAATTCCAGCCGCCTTTCTGCCTAACGACACCGAAAAAATTTTCAAAAAAATCTTGGTTTAACCGTTTTGTAAGAATAAAACCATTATCATCACTTTTTCAGCATAATTACCGCGTTGATTGTTGGTACAATACCTTGAAAACAAGGAGGTCTAGATTATTTTGTTTTTTTTTGTTACTTTAACTAAATTAGTGAAAATATATTTTCCTTTCATAAGAGTCATTGATCGTAAATTCAAAACTTGTGTTATTTTTCCTATATTATCTTTTAAGCTCCTTGAAAAAAACAAGTGAGTATCGGAAAGCAGCGAAACAAAAGCAACATGGATTTTCTCTAATGGAACACCCTATATATTTTACGCTAAAGAGAAAGACCTTTTCCTCTTGCTTTCAAAAATATATAATATATAACATGTTGACATTCAGAGTATAGTCAAAAGCAGTCATATCGTGCGGGTCCAAAGGTCACATTTCTCATTAATTATCATGCCTTTGACAGATTTTGCATGCAAAATCTGCCACAAATGAAGTTTTTAAAGAAAATTGTGACCTTTGGATCCGCACGATAAGATCGCTTTTGACTATAGATGTTTCAGAAATATTACACATAATTACACATATTACTCACATAATTGCTAATGGCTAGCCAACGTTTTCGCTTTATTATTGTTATTATATTGTTAGTAACTCACTTTTCTGGAGCTGTCAAATTAGAACTTGTCAACCTGGTTGTCAAGTATGGGATATTCCGAGGCAGCCATTTGGAATTATGTGAGTTTCAAACTTGAATATTTCTGAAGCATCTACTCTGAATGTCGACATATTATATATTTTCATCCGATCGGACAAAAAACGACACCTTTCCGATGTGTATTCTCACCGCAAAAGTCATGATTCCAGTATATTGTATTCGTTGCTTGGCAACATGTAATAACTGTACATGCAGGAATAGAAAATAACTGTCCGGGAATATAACATTTCCGTCCTAGGACGGGAATGTAACATTTCTGTCCTATTCAAACGCCTTGTTTGTCAGATCTGACGTCTATCAAAAGTAACATTTAGCTGTAGTTTCCGTAGTTACGTAATAAACTTCAAGCTCGCTGGATTCAAAACTTGATAATATGTTGAGTTTAAATTTAAAACACCGTTTTTATTTAGAGTAATATTTGGCTCTATTTTTATAAGTACGTATTCTAATTCAATCGGATAAAAAGTAGCATGTGCAACTAGTAGGAAAAGTACATTCCTGGACTCCTGTGTTACCACAGTCGTCCGTCGAAGAATGTTTTGCTTTTCCTCCTAGTTACAGAATATACTATTTTGAAGCCAGGATGAAAAGTTTTTCTTTTTAGCGTAAAATATACAGGGTGGTCCATTAGAGAAAACCCAACTTTTACATTTACGGTTTTTTTGGTAAGGAATCACCCTGTGTTCCTGGTGAAACAAAAAATAGCATTAAAAGGCATTTCGTACATTTTACCCTAATTTACCTTTTGTCATTGTCAGTCACGTCAGTGTGAAATGCCAAGGAATTAAATGTAATATTGTGATGATGTTAATAAGTAAAGAATTGATATGGGAATGACCAAGATTGGAAACTACATTTTTGTAGGGCAGAAATAGAAGAAATTAAGCAGTCAATATATGGTACTTTTTTAATAACATTAAACTTAATGAATTACACTCGCGTTTAATCACCGAATATTACCAACATAAAGAAAGATTTCACTGGGGTCTAAAAAATAGTTAGGGTGTCTTGGAAAATCTGGGAAATCTCGCGGGTTCAGATAGAACACGAAAAAATAACATGACAAGTTTCTATAATTTTTTTCCTACCGGCCCTCCCTACGGAGATAGATAAAACCAAAGGACGCTGGTTTTAGGTTTTTCTTGAATAACTTTTAAAGTACTTGATGTAGGTAAGTTAATAAAAATTTAATATGATAACACTGGTAGGGACCCCTTAAAATAGGGCTCTTAAAAGATATTTAGCTTTTTTAATTTACCAGGGCGGACTCAGGTTTACAGCTTAATGCGTATATTCTTAACACCCTGTATGATAACGACCAAAAAATATTTGTGGGTAGCTTGAACCTTAAGCTATAGAAAAAGTATTCTTGTTCAATATCGATAAAACCGTTTTCGAGTAAGAAAATTATAAATAAATTAATGTTTTATTTTTTATTAAGAAAATCGACTGATTTCTTCGGATTTCTTATTTTTTTTTTTGGATAACAACTCAAAAACGATTTATTTTATCGCTCTTCAACGGGAATACTTTTTTATAGCTTAAAGTTCAAGCTATCCAAACATTTTTTTGGGTCTTTATCATAAAAAAAATAAGCACTAGGGTGTTAAATTTTGTCCGCCCCTGGTAAACCAAAAAAGCTAAATATGTTGCAACTATTTTAAGTAGTTCTTACTAATGACCTTTATACTAAATTTTTATTAATTTATGTCAAGTACTTTGGAGGTTATTCAAGAAAAAACGATTTCCAGCGGCGTCCTTAGGAACTTGTCACGTTATTTTTTCGTGTTCTATTTGAACCCGGAAGATTTCTCACATTTTCCCGGACACCTTGTGTATTCCGTTCACATATTAGAGTCCTCCCCAGTGTGTCATGAAAAAAAAATGTGTTGGCCAACCAGAAATCGCCAAATTATATACTTTTTACAATGATGCGCGTAAATAACTTAGCACCCATAATAAATTATTTGTGCACATCTAACCAATAAAAATGCAATAGTACAGGTAATAGTTGTTAGGTTCGAATTTACCTTAACTTTAAGATGACGTTGTTTGGCAACGATGTCTATAATTATTGTTGAACAAAAATAACCTTTATTTCTAAATCTTTGACAATAATGAATAAAATAAAGCATTTGCTTGTGCTCTTTACCTATCCTTGATGGATGTTCGTAATTTGTATGTTTATTTCAAAAAAATGAAGTAAAAGTATTTGCCTAAATTTTATGCATATCACCCATTGTCAATCATATTATACAGTGGTAAAATGTTAAATATTGGCATAAATGGCCAGCATTTGAAGCCATACCTAGATTAGAATTTAATATCTCAAAATCTCAATAATAATTATTTTAGGTATACGTAAATGAAAATTGCTTTTCGCCTACTTCTGCACGCTTGCTACTCAAGTCGCTACTGCGTGACAACACGACACGACCAACAAATATTTTCCTAGTAGAATTATCTATTATCTTTGACGCCGCGCCGGGCAAATTTCAAGCGCACAAATTTGGCAACGTGGCCGGGCACGCGGTCGCTTTTACGGCAAGACTCGCTCGATGGAAGCAGGCTCGAAAAGTCTGCTTCCATAGGAGATTCAAATTTTTAACATGGGATGAGTTTTCTATTGTGTACTATAATATTCTTTGCTACTACCTACCAACTGCCGCGCTAAGCTCCTCACTTGCCATCCTCACAGCAAAGCAGCAGCTTGATATTTTGTTGGCAAGATCAATTATGTGGTTCTCAAACTTGAGTTCATTATCAATGACTACACCAAGGAATCTGCTGCTAGGGAGCTAACACAAACCGACACACCCCCGAGGTCACCCCTAAAACAACACCCTCGTCTTACCAGAGCTTAGTAAGAGGCGATTAGAGTCAAACCAAAAACCAAGCCTTTATTCTCTGAAGGTCCGGGAACAAGATTAAGCGCAGGGACTCACTGTTAGGGCTATGCTAGAGAACTGTGGTGTCATCGGTAAATAAAGTGAATTTTCCGCGAATGTCAACATTTGTGAGATCATTGACATACAGGAGAAAAAGTATGGAACTCAAAACAGAACCCTGTGGCACTCTCCAGATTATTGAGCCATATTCAGAGGACTCAGGCTCAGAGTCCACGAAGACGCGCTGACGGCGACCTTTAAGGTAGGAAGAAAACCAGGACAGTGCTATGCCTCTGAAACCATAACAATGAAGCTTCCGAAGCAGAATCTCATGACTAACACAGTCAAAGGCCTTAAGTCACAAAAAACGCCGCGGGAACCCCACCACCATTAATCTGGGCATATAAATTGTAAAGAAAATTGTACATAGCGTCATCAGTATTATGACCCTCCCTAAAGCCAAACTGAAATTTACTATGGATATTATTTGACCTCAGATAAGACATCATACGAAATTTAACTAGCTCTTCAATCAGTTTTGATAGAGTGGACAGAGGAGAAATTGGTCTGAAGTTTGAAGGTTCATCCAGACTGCCACCCTTATGAATTGAGATAACTTTGACAGATTTTAGACAGTTCGAAAATGTACCCATTTTCCATGAAACAGTGTCATCAAAACCACGTCAGGCAAGTTAAGGAAAATATTGGTGGAAAGTTTGTCTTCTTCAGAAGAATTTTAATTTTTCATAAAGTTTAGGACTCTCTTTAGTTCAATCAGGTCGGTGGGCAAAAAAAGAAAGCATTTTGGATAGTCATGTTTGACATGTTACTAAGACGTTCATGGATTGAGATTTTGTTTCATATTCTGAGCGATTTTACAGAAGAAAGTATTTAGTTCGTCAAAGAGAACCTCAGGGTTTGCAACCGGTTGATAGTTGCTCCTAGCGCGTATATCATTTACAATTCTTCAGCATTCTCTTAGGTTATTTGAACTATTACTCATTCGATTAGAATAATGAGACTCCCTAACAAACCTGATTAGTCGACGATATATGGAATGATAGGTATTAAAGTATTGATCAAAGGCAGGACAATCAGTATACTTTCTGATAATGTGAAGGGAACGCAGATTTTTAGATAATACTTTAAGACCCCCAGTAAGCCAAGATTTTCTCGACGTGGCCTTCGATTTAAGCCTGACAATGAATGGGAAACAGGTGAACCAGCGTGGCGTGAAAGTCAGAGACAGGATCAGGCCGGTTACATACATTGTTCCAATCAATTGACTTGTTGCCCTGAAGAGTAAGTCTCGCTATGGGAGAATGCATTCACTAATTGCACCTATGAAATGGCTGTAAGAAGGTGTATTTGCTTCTTGTATTCCTTGGTGGGACAAAAAATCCGATTTGAGTCAAAAGGGCTGGACATCTATTACTGAATTAATTATTTTATGCACGATTGCCAAATCGTACATAAAATAATAGAAAGTTTGGGTAAGTTGGTAATTTCTCTTAAAGCAGTTGCAGAGAAATGCAATGATGGAATATTTGATTCATTGGAAATCTATTCGGTACCATTTCTATCGGGTGGATATGACACTCATATGCTGGTGACCAAACAGGAGAAATCGATCTCACAAGAGACTGGTATTTTAAGAGTAAAGATAAAGAAGAGTAAAGAAGACTGGCATTTTAAGAGTAAAGATATTTGAAAAATTTGTACCCATTCTGCAAATAAAACCTAGAATTTTTAGAGATTTGTTGATAATATGCTAAAAGTGTAGTCGAAAATCAAGCTTTGGATCAAAAATTACATCCAAATCTTTAACATTGTTGACCTCCCCGAGGATATTATATGGAAAACTTATCTTATTATGAGCATGACCTCTAAAAAAGGACATGGTTTGACATTTACTGATGTTGAGATCTAAGCGATTACCCCTAGCGAGGCCATCCAAGTCTGCCTGCAATGCATAACAATCCGCTATAGAATTAATTATTTTGAATATTTTACGATCATCGGCAGATAATAGAAAGGGACATTTTAAGTACAAATCTAAATTATTTATAAAGATGTTGAATATGAGCGGCCCTAGATGGCTTCCCTGTGGCACCCCTGACGTAACTGCAAACTCATCCGAGACTGTGCCCTTTAACCGTACAAGCTGAGTACGTCTAGACAGGTAGCACCCCAACCACCTCAGCATGTGTCCACCAAAACCAAAAGCCTCCAAACATAGATTTTTTATGCCCACCGTATTAAAAGCCTTGGAAAAATCTGTATAGACTACATCCACCTGTGAATGATGCTCCAAGGCACCCGAGACCAACTGAGTGAACACACATTAAGTTTGTTGTAGTGGACCTACCCTTGCAAAAGCCATGTTGCTTATCGATTAGAATGACAGCAATAGCACTTTTGATTTGATCGGCAATAATGTTTTCAAATAGCTTCGGGATCGTGTTCAGTATGCTTATTGGTATATAATTGGTTACATTGGATTTATTACCATTTTTAGGCAGGAAATACGCCCGAATTAATAGATGTAGAGAATAGTATATTATTTTATATGGAGGAAAAGTGATACTTTTCATGGCGCGCTCGTGTTTAACAGCCGAACGGAGTGAGGCTGGTAATAGAGAGCAAGCCATGAAAAGTAACTTTTCCTCCAAATAAAATATGCTGTTTTTTCTTCAAATGTCGACAAATTAATGCAAAAACGTCTCTTTTTAATAGTAATAATATCTAGTTATTATTAAAGATAAATGGGTTCGCAAGGCGGCTTAGACCACGGTCGTAGGTGGCCTTGCTTAGACTGGTGTCCGTGAATATAATGTAACATAAAGCTGCCAGTGGACACTGTCAACAATAATTATTTTTTTAAGATTCTCCCTTTTTCGATTGCGTTTTAATTCCGTATTGATAAGCAGTTATTGAGTAAATTCGATTAAATAATAACCAATTTGTTCCTAAATTAGTGATTTTTGGAAATGCAGCCACAAATTGAGTGATAAATACAAAATGTAGTTTAATAAATCTTGAGTTTTTGACGCTTATTTTGTTGTCTGTTTGTATTGTATCTATGTTGCTATGACAACACTTTTACCTCCGCCGGCGGAAAAGTGAAAAGTAAAGCTCCGGCGGAGGAAAAATGAAACTTCACGGCCGCCTACACAGTCGAGTAATGACGGATTTACTGACGTTTGAAGAAAAAAGTATTAATAGTGGCTTGGCAAGTGAACACCGGTAAACATGCAAGAGAAGTGGTGGAATACCATCCGGTCCCGGACCTCCAACGATGCCCAATGAGTCAAGCATTGTAAACACCGTTCGCAAGTCAAAGACGCAGTTATTTATGTTAAATGTTCCATTACAAGTAATTACTGGGACATCCTCCATGACATCTGGTCTATATACCGACTTGAAATGTTTAGAAAACAAAGAGGCAGCTTCCTCACTTGAACTGCTTTCTGCAGTATCAGAGAACATATACTGTGTCGAGTTGTTATCGTTACGTTTATCATTTACATAGGTCCAAAAGGCCTTAATGTTACTGGGTATTGAATCCTTGCCTTGAATAAATCTGTCATAATTACAGTTTTTACTGATTATTTCCAACATCTTGTGACTACTATCAGCATCTATAATTAAAACAGCTTTAATTTCGACTGACTTAATTTGATAAAATGGTTTAACCATTTCAAATTAGTTACAGTATTAATCCATCCATCCGGTTTTTTGGCGGTTTGGCATCCATCAACTTGACCATGTACAGTGATAAATATCCATCTAGAATCTAACACTTCTAGTGAACGAATTAGATTTATTTGAAGAAGAGGGGGGGGGGGACAAATGTCTTTCCTGAATAAATATTTAATATGCCTCGCAATTCATGCATCAATGCCAGGATTAAATTGTAGGGCCTTCCATCTAAGTACCTCTACCTACTTATGACTTTCTATATCAGGTACTTCAAGAAACATTAAACATACCAGCCGAGGTATAAACTATTACGGAAATCAAATCCTATTTGTTCAATTGCCCTTTTATTGTTTTTATTCTAAAACAAAGTCGTACAAAGTAACAAGTAGTATACTTGAACATAAACAATCTTCATCAAAGGACTATCATTTTGCACGTCAACATATGCAAAAGCAATCCTTGAAGAAATTTCTGTCCATAAAAAAGTAACTTTGAAACTGATATTGTTTGTGTAGGTACTACAGAAAATCTCACGAACACAATTTCCGCGATTTATTGCATTATTATTATGTGAGTACTCATCACATTGCGATTGCCTATCTGCGTTGCTTTATTCATTATACAGGCGTGACCTTTAACTCGAGTATGCTCCTTTCATTCAAATTCTCGTTTTTTAGCTGGCTCATCCTGGTGATGCTAATCTCTTCTACGTGCCTTCGCATATACCTTGACGAAAGTCCCCTAACCCAATCTACCATATATCACGGTCCACATAAAGCGACAATGGCAAACGTGAAAACACGTTGTTGGTTGCTAATGATAAAACTATTTGTGTAACCGCCTACAACAGTCAGCTATTTGTACCTTCGAGTAATATCCACTTGAATATGATATGAATAGGGGTTACACAGAATAATTTTGTTCTTTGAAGCTAACCATTGATATAAGTAGTGCTGTCGCTATATGTAAATCTTACTTTTTGAACGCACACTTACAGGTGTCAAGGTGAAAATGCGCAACACAGTCCAGATTGTTTTTAAAATACTCGGTAGCCTTTATTCTCATAAGATATTTTGATTTAACAGGTGGCTACTGCACCCCGCTAATGAATAAACTGGCAATGTCGAAATTGTTTGAAGGACCACACTCTTCAAAGGAAACTCCTATTGTTCCTTTCATAAACACAAATGAGAACAAAAAGACTGAACATAATTATGAAGTGAAAAAATGTATTCTGTTTATGTATGAAGAACGAGATATGGTTTTGGCAATGCTTCTAACTGAAGA
>JAEQML010070765.1:0-16565 GCA_016904865.1 Pissodes strobi | reverse complement strand
ATTGGTCCATAAGAATCCATGTATTTTTAGCCTCGCATGGAACACATACGCCTCTTGCGGCAGTTTTTGAAACTGATTATCGATGCAAAACTGTGACCGAAATCAATGTATGCTCCGTACACAGGACATATCAGGATATGTGCCAACCAATTTCTGAATTTCTAACTCTGGCAACGTAGCGAAGCCTCTTTTGACATTGTGGCTGGACCAGCTTGCTTTCTGTAAGCCACCACAGCGCGTCAAATACCAGAAAAGTTTATAATTTTTTAAATTTTGAAATGTTTTAGGTTTCAACTTATAGCGTTTTAAGATCCTTTACAGTCATACGCCACTATGCTATTATATTAGTCGCTTTTGATTGATAGATTAACGTCACGTTCACTTTATCTACAGTCGAGTCAGTTTATTCTACAAGGTCTAAATGGTCTAGTGGTCAGATTCCGCTTATGAAATGTCAA
The DNA here is from genome assembly GCA_016904865.1 of Pissodes strobi. Lineage (NCBI taxonomy): Eukaryota > Metazoa > Arthropoda > Insecta > Coleoptera > Curculionidae > Pissodes > Pissodes strobi. Next base: position 16,107 of record JAEQML010070765.1, on the reverse strand, counting down.
CGACCCGCGTTCAATTCCCGTCGGGAGCAATACACGTTTTCTTTATTTTTTTGAGGTTATGATTGTTTCTTTTTGTAAATTTGGGTTTGTTTCAGTTAGTTTTGTCTAGTTGCGTCCCGGAGCGAGCAAAGGGTCATGCGTTAAGAGTTAACAGTACTCTAAAGTAACCAATCAAAAGCGGCTAATATAGCATACTGGCGTAGGATTGTAAGGGATCGTATTACGCGAGTACGTCTATATTATATTTTAAAATAAACTGTGGTTTTATTGTGGGTTTCCATGGTATACTTGCAACGGAACTGGCGTAAAAGTGACAGAAAATCTGTTCAATTGATTGGTTTAACGTCAGCCATGTCGCCAATTTTATTCCACTTGAAGCTAGCCCTAGTGCGGCACAAGTTTTTATTCCCACTTAAAGTCCGCAAAAAGTTCTCTTGGGCTCAATGAATAAAGAAGAGACCGCCACGGGGGCTTAACGAACATTAACTTACCAAAACTATCCGAAGGCATGCCCAAAATTAAGAAAAAGAAAACACAAAATTAGTACGACAATTAGATCTTTATTTTTTAATAACGATTAATTTTCTAACGACGATTCACCATTCACAGGTAGTATTTCTACTTAAATCCCATCGGGAAGCAACAGTAAGATATTCAATTCAATTGGATAGTTTTCTAAAGGCAAGCCACTTGAGTCGTTGTAATCACGGAGAGGCGTATGGAAAATTTGTATAAGCTGCTACGTAGAGGCAAATATTTTTTTGCGGATTTTATGACAATAATATCATTCGTCATCTGTGTCCCTTCAGGGATTATCGACAATTTTTGTGTTCTGATCACCGGATTTTATTAGCATTCTAGGATTTCCCTATTTTTTTGTAAGTAATCAAACCCCTTGTTCATGCAATAGATCAATAAGACGTTGTCCGGACCACATCGAAAGACCTCAGGATTGCGCGCGCATCACATTGTTGACAAAGACATGCGTTGCTTATGTTTAAATTTGTATTTTTACATTTTCACTTCATACAATGTCATCCGCTCGCTCCGGGGCGCAACCAAACAAAACTAAGCCAAATTTTAAAAAAGAAACAATTCAAAAAAATAAAAAAAAAACATCCACGGGAATAAAACCCGGGCCCCCGTATCACAAGCACAACATCTAACTACTGAGCTACGAGACCAGTTGAAAGCAATTCGCTGGACCATAAAGTTATGGTGTTTGTCAACGATGTAATGTGCTCTTGCCGTCTGTCGCGACTGATAGGCATTGCTGGGGGGCGTCGCTAAGCACGGTCTTATTTGTACTTTGTAAAGCAAGAGCAGTTGCTGCGGTGTATAAAGTTTTTTGTTGCGAAATAGCTCACCAAGCTTCTGCGAGGCTGATTTTGGGATGTTAGCAACGTGGTCATGGTAGGACATATTGCTGTTGACCGAGACACCCATTAGTCTGATTTACGAGGATGAAGAAATTGTCGATCCTGCCAGAATGATGTGGGGCCAGCCGTATTGGTTTCTTTGTAAACGTGTCTGCTTGGGATTTTGTAGCATTAAATTGGCCCAAATACCTGTCGCCCCAAGTTCCAACTTTCTCCAGATCTTGATCAATTGTCGTAATCTGCTCCTGTCTGCGATGATAAGTCTCAGTCGCTGGTAAAGGTTTTTCTGATCTAAATTGAGAGACAAGGGCACTGTCATCTCCAAAACTGTATACCGGATTATTCACTTCGGTTAGCATGTCATTAATATAGATGAGGAACAAAGTTGGTGAGAGTACTGCGGCCTGAGGCACTCCCGCATTTATGGGGAATGTGTCCATTAATTGCAATGTGCAGAGATCGGTTCTTGAGGAAACTGGCAAGCCAGCTACAGAGATACACTGGTAGTCCGAAGTACGGTAGTTTATTGAGCAATCCGTCATGCCAAACTCTGTCGAATGCCTTCGAAATATCTAACGCAATCGCTCGAGATTCTCCGTAGTTCTCAATTGCTCTTCTTCATTATGAGCGACATAAGCGGAAGGTTTGCCGAAGCCGTATTGGGTATCGCTAATTATTATTCTGTTCGTCTCTAGGTACTTGAGTAGTTGTTGATTGACTACAGGTATTCCATGACTTTAGAGATTATCGGAAGCAAGGCAATTGGCGTGGATTTCGTGGTCTTTCTTTTTTGGTACAGGTTGCACTCAAGCGGCTTTCCAAGGAGATGCGTTAATCCCTTTTCGGCAAGACAGGAAAAAAGTCTGGAAAAAATGGGTGTTAGTTCGTGGGCGAAGTTCTTTAGCATAATGGCAGGTATTGCATCCGGCCCTGATGCCTTTTGCGTATCTAGTTCTTTGAGGATTTTACGAATATCACGGTCGTGAAACCTAACTTCTGCCATGATAGTGTTGATGTTGGATATGGTGGGGAGATCCTTGCCTTGAGGGACGTTTAAGGTAGGGTGTGATGAAAACATTTCGGGAAGCATGTTTACTTAAATTCCTTAGGTGTAGTCGCCGTGACACTGCTTTCGTCCGTCAAAGGTGGGAGAGACGTTTTTGTAATGCGTCCGTGAAGACTTTTATACACTCATATATGATATCACATTGGTGTATAAAAGTTGACTTCACGCACTTGTTACACAATATACTATTATGTTAAGGTCCACTTTAGCAAAAATTGTGACGCCACCTTGAAAGAAATCTAGTAGTAACGACATCAAAAATTCCAAGACTACCGCGCAAGTTTCAAAATAGAAAAAAAATAGTATAAATACGTGTTTTAAAAGACACTTAGCGCACTCGCACGTTAGGAAACACCTAGCAAGCGGGTCGTTTCCCAATTTCGCGCTCGTGCGAAAAAATACGGTATTTTAAAACTAGTATCTTAATATACTATTTCGCGGCTAGACTTTGCTTCTACGTGAAACAGTTGCCCAAGCTTCTTGAATAACCATCTAATTTTGTGTCAGTGGCATCTCAATGTACCAAAAAATTAAATTAGACTAACCCAAACTAACCAAGGTCAATACAAGAACCCAATATGCAGTCTAAATAACATATTGAAAAAATAAAAACTCATTAAATAGTTATTTATGCAGCAAATGTGTAAAGTGACCCTTTTTATGAATAGGAATATTAGGCGAATGCGCCAATCCCATGAATAAAAAATGATACTTAACACATGAGTAGCATACAAAATTTTTTCCACTACCGAAAAATATATAAAAAAAACAAAAATTTTATCAAATTACTCTACGCACTAGTGCGTAAAATAAATAATTTTACGCACTAATGCGTAAAATATATTATTTTAGGCACTGCCCTAAATGTCAAAAATATGTCAGATTTACTTTACGCACTAGTGCGTAAAATAACTTAGTTTAGGCACTGCATATAAAAAGGCATATTTTACGAATCTTAGAGTGAGTACTTTACGCACTGTAGTAGAAAATAGTTATTTATACAACAAGTGTGTAAAGTGACTCTTTTTTTATGAATGGGAATATTGCCAATCCCATGAATAAAAAAAGGGTACTTTACACATGAGTAGCATACAAATTTTTTTCTACTATCGAAAAATATATGAAAAAACAAAAATAATATTAAATTATTTTACGCACTAGTGCGTAAAATAAATTATTTTACGCACTAGAGCGTAAAAACCTAAACGTCAAAAATATGTCAGATTTACTTTACGCACTAGTGCGTAAAATGACTTACTTTACGCACTACTGCGTAAAATAACTTACTTTACGCACTGCACATTAAAAAGGCATATTTTACGAATCTCAGAGAGTGCGTAAAGTGAGTATTTTACACACGGTAGTAGAAAAAAGTTTTTTTAAATCGCGCGTGTAATTATTTGATACTAGTTTTGATGAACAAAGGTGTTACTTGTTTTGATGAATTAACTTGAACAGGTTGAAATAGCAAACAATATTTTTGCTCAAATCGATTAAAAATAAAAATGTATCTAGGTATTTGACTATAGATCCAAAAGTGATAAACCATTCACTGAGAATGCTGATGGTTAAATAAAGTACCAAAAGACCAAAGATATTGATAATTAAATTAATTGTTTCTTCTGTAGTGTTTTACCAGACCCTCCTCTAGAAAAGGACTACGAATTACGAAAGTGATGATTTCAGTGCATTCGTTACCTTACACCGTCATGTTATGTTTGGCACAAACTGTCGGACAATTAAAATGGTACTTTTTGTAAGTAGACGTTGCCCGGACAACATCTCAGGGCTTCAGAGTTGCGCGCGCATCACATTGTTGGCAAACACCATATCTTTATGGTCTAGCGAATTGCTTTCAACTGGCCTCGTAGCCCAGTGGTCAGATGCTGTGCTTGTCATACGGGGGCCCGGATTCGATTCCCATCGATCTGTTTTTTTATTTTTTTCATTTGTTTCTTTTTTTTTCAATTTGGGTTAGTTTGGGTTAGTTTTGATTGGTTGTGTCCCGGAGCGAGAGGAGGACATTGCATGAAGTTGAAGTGAAGATGTAAACATACAAATGTAAACATAAACAAGGCATGTGTTTTGTGCTGTGTTCCGGGCAACGTCTTGTTTTTTGTATGTCGGGGCTGTATTCCCTTAATTTTTAGATACTTTCAGTGTTGCAAGCAGTTAATGTCATACGTAATAGAAGGTGCTAATTTAGTCAATGTCCAGTCAAGTTAAATATTGTTTCTTGCCAATTAGAACCTAATTGGTTTTGGTCAAATTGACCGTTAATTTTAAATTTAATTTTTGCGATATTAGGTATTAATGGGTATAAGCCTACATGGCGATTCGGCCGATGCCAATCATGTCAAATTAAATCTTTGATCTGATGAACTGAATTCTGTGTGGATAAAACGGTGTTGTACAAATGAACTTACATTTACTTTTTTTTGTACCTAATTAATATGAAGTTGTAACAGTCTGATTTTGCCAATGTCAAATATTTTTACATTTCATTTTATACGCCGCATTTAACAAAAAAATGCTGTATTTTGTATTCATCGGTTAATTCATTCTAAATTTATTGATTCGATTTGCTGACAATACGCTTGAAATTGCCGCTTTTCTTAATGTCAATTAACTCTATTCTAAGTATGGGTTAACGATATATTTGTATTAGTATTTATAACACGTAGTGACTATATTTATTTTAGTTGATAAGCGAAGCACATTGTTATTAGGATAGCTTGGCTTGATTTATGTTACATTACCGTAGAACGGCCAGCGGACCGATTTATATTTTTAAGAATTCTATTAATAAAACCCGCGTTACGCTGCATTAGACTCGTCGATTCATATTTTAATGTCGATTTGAATATTTCATAACTTTTTGGAATCCCATGGTTGCCGGACTCCAATCACCGGCTGATCATTTCTGAGATCGTTAGATCGTTTTGGGACCTCTGCTTCATGTATTTATCTCTTCACATGGCAGGCTGCAGTGTTTGTAATGTTCGGTTGTTCGTTCCCAGTAATGGGAATGGGCTATCCTCTCATAATTGTCACTTTTTTAAAGGTTTGTCATTTTCACAGAAGTATTTCCTAGTATTTCTTGAAAAATTTAATTTTGGCTCATTAATTGTGGCTTCCGATGTCGTTTACCATCATAATAAACGAGAACTAAGTCGTTTATTATCTTAGAATTATTCCTTGTATAGAAATCACTTGACATGTTTCAGCCAATTACTATTTCTTGCTGTTCTGACGTAGTTTTTTTAATCTGGTAGAAGGAGAAAGGCAATTGACGGAAACGAATCGAGAGTTCTTCTAAAAGTACCTTTCAAGGCGAGAAGAAGGTTTGCCGTGAGTGCAGTCTCAGATACTCCACATTTAGATTTGTGATTTAATTTCACCCATTCTTTGGTAATATATTGTGGTATATCTTGGTATTTTGACACGACCGATTTTTCGGGATCTAAATACTGTACTAGGCAAGCATTTTCTCTGGAATATTTTTCCCTATTGCTTGTGAAGCACGCGGACGACGCCATGACGCTAATGGTTTTTTCCTTATTTCTAGAGGCTTTCAAGTTCGTCGAATAAGACCGAGACCGTCGAATCTCCCGTATCCTCACACACTAACGAGGTAATTATTGCTACCATTTTTTTTGCCTATATTAACCATTTAATTGCTTTATCTGTGTTAACCTTTTTTGTGCCTCGTCCACCATTTGCTTTGCGTCCCATGCGTTATCCTATCTACTCTATTTTATAAAATCTGAATTTTTTATTTTAATGTAACTTGAGTTTGATCATATGGGAAAGTTTATATTTTTTTAGGGGTCAATATTTCTTTTATTTGCTGTTGATCATTGAAAATTCATTGATAACTTTTGGGGGATATTTTTTTATATAAAGAAAATATATTTATGCGAGGGGGGGCATAGTTTTTTTATTAAAGTAAGGGGGCTTTGTCTAATGTGTACTGGGTTATTTCAGGATTTTACTAGCAGGCTAGAAGCAGGTTTTTCTACCAGGCCTACAACTTTCGAATACCAGGCTACTAATTATAATGAATTTGGCACTATAGATGGTGCCTTAAAGAGCCAAGTTTTATTATTCATTTATTTTTCTGACCGCTTGACGTAATAGTTCTTAATTTCTCTCTTTTTAATATAAATCAAGCTTTGACAGCCAAACTTTCAGTAGTTTTATTCTAATTTTATTCTTTTTATTACTTTATCGCGTCATTTGATTTAATTATTGTGACCGTTCATTGCTACAATTATTATCGCTACATTTAAAATCGGTGCAGCTATTAGCGCACGCATACCTAGATGTAATTAGATTAGTTAACATCAAAGTGTAAGGCATACCGTACCGCGTATTAACAGCAGAGTTGGTATCCGTACAAATACCATATTGTACCAATTATTAGTTAAATTTAATAGCCATTTGACATTCTTTTGTCTTTAACTTGCCATTTTACTCCAGATAAATTGTTGCAGTGTTTTCAAAAAAAAATAACTTAGTAGAAAACAAGATTGTGTTTTCTTGTTTTCTTGTTAAGTTAAGGTTAAGTTAGTTGATTTAATACGTGGGCCTAGCCTCCCTGCACAACACCAGCAGAGCTCTTTGAGTTTAGTTGGACATAACTGGTGGCGCTCTAACGACCCCACTACCGGGGCCGGGCATTTGCAATACGACTCTCCGGGGCTAGGTTTCCTTTTAATTAAAAATCTTTACTTTTGACTTCAAGAAGAAAAACGTGTTGCAAAGTAATAGGGCAAATAATGTAGTTACGCGTTAGTCTACGATAGCGATGCCAGGTTGCGCAACATTCTTGCTAGAAAAAACAAAAACGCAAACAATTTGAAATTAATAGAAAATCCTAGTGCTCAATGAGTATATGTATCACTATTCTCTTCCTTTTTAAGTACATGAATGACAAATGAAAACTAGTTATCAATCAAAGACGTTGTTACCTAAATCTCCCACCCGGCACTACGAATCCGTTCGGTACTGGCATGATGGAGTGTTGCTCGGGATTTTCATAAACGTCCGGACTGGTTTTCCGTCCCAAAGATGGCCAAATGCTAATGAGCTCTGTGGCGAATTCTTGTATATCCGTATCGCTAATATTTGCCAGGATTGCGGGATCGCTGTTGTAGTCGGATGGTGTCCAGCTGATCTTTAAGAATTCGACACATTATTAAATAAGGCACCTATATTATATTATGTACTTCGGTACTTAATATTATTTTATACTTTGTTCAATACTATGTGTTTTTTTAAACAGTAGCAGATAGTAACTATATGTTCAATACTATCTCGAACGAAAATAAAGAAAATAGTCATGTGGGTATAAATCACACGATTGAGTATGCAGATTACTCAATCGCCCCTCTTCTGATGCCAATTCATCTAGCGGGAAAGTACCGTCACAGTTTATACCGTCAAAACTGTGGTACCGTCATGCTTGACAAAATTAGCAAGTTTTCTTGAATAATTTTCTCAATATTACTCATAACGTGTCAGCGGTTTAAAGTCTATCTACTCACTGATGGATGCATAATACCATACAATGATAATACTTACGGTTTCATTTTCACTAATAAAATTGTCGTTGACGAATTCTGTAACTTCTGCTACAGTGGGAGTTCCATTCGTAGCGTTCATGAGTTGCCTAAAAAATAATGCAATAATAAGCTTTATAATATCGTTTGTAAGGGTATATTATGATTATATCCAACCCATGTAATTAATGTTGATATTACGGCAAAAGGCAACACTGTAGTGGAAGTGAAAATACCCTGTCATAGTTTGATAAGTCTCAATTTTGAAGCCTAGTTCTCAGAGCTTTCACTGTCGCCAGCAACACTCTCTCTCTCCACCGCCAGTTCGCTGTCGGTGTAGTTGGTTTGAATCAACTTCACTTCATTTTTGTTTATGGATTTTGGGTTGTAATGACAGATGGTTGACATTATCGTGTCGTGATAGCTGTCGCTCGACATTGAAAAGGCAAGGAGTGGTTAGTAAACCCCCCGGGGCTATTTGGGCACCCCTGTCATTATTATTATTATAATTTTTTGTTAATTGTTTTTTTAATGTTTTTTCAGTTGCTTCTGGTTTGTTACAGGTAAACCTTAACTAAAAATGGTACGCAACTACAAAAGGATCCCAAGGTCAAGAAATTTCATAAATTATACCGAAGAAAACATCCAAGATGCAGTGGCGGCCGTTAGGGCCGGAATGTCCCAGCAATTAGCCGCGGCAACCTTCAAAGTCCCTCGGGCTACACTTCAGCGGAAGCTTCTTGGAAGAAATGTGAACCCAGTTGGTCACCCTAGAGTTCTATCGGACCACGAAGAGGCCACCATTACGGAGACTCTTGGGATTGTTGCCAATTGGGGATTCCCGTTCACTAGGTATGACGTAAAAGGATGCTAATCGGAAAATATCTTGAAAAACAAGGAAATATTGTTAGAATATTTAAAAACAATCTCCCAGGAGATGATTCCCTGAATAGTTTCATTGCCAGGAATCGTTTGTCAATTCGACTGGCATCAAATATCAAGAGGTCTAGAGCGTCTGTTGATAAGGACGATATTATGACATTTTTCAATAATATTGAAGAGGCTCTTGCTGATGTAGAAGATTATAACATATATAACTATGACGAAACAAATATAACAGATGACCGCGGAACCAAAAAAGTTGTTGTTCTACGCAGCACAAAAAGGGTCGAAAGAGTACAGAGTCATTCACGTGCCGCTATTTGCATTATGGTGTGTGGCACTGCTAGAGGGGATCTGCTTCCCCCAATGGTTGTATATAAAGCCACTAATATGTACGAAAATTGGAGTGAAGGGGGTCCTCCAGGAACTAAATATGCAAACAGTGAAAGCGGGTGGTTTCATATGACTCTTTTTGAAATGTGGTATTTCAAAATTCTCCTACCACATATAAACTCAATTTGGGCACCGAGCTCAACAACTATTGCCGTTGGAGACAACTTAGCGAGCCATTTTTCTCCCAAAGTAATTGAATCCTGCAGGGAAAACCATATACCTATATATGACCCCTTTTCCGGCCAACGCAATGCATCTAATGCCGCCGCTTGATGTCGCTGTATTCCGCCAATACCTCCTTCAACTAGGCCAACTAGCTGATATTGAAATTAGCAGTGACGTCATGAAAAGTGGTCCATACTTTTTTGCCATAAGAAAAGCATTAAGAGGAGCCAAGAGGTGCCCAGTAAAAGTATTGTTTATTTTATCGCGCCTACTTCCGTATTTAACGTTGATTGCCACGCTGGGCGACTGGAATGTCAATTCCCATCTCGACGTCATGTAACCGGTGCTGCCAGATTGGGCGCTTTATCACAATTTGAGCTACTTGCTATTTGCCACTAATTATTTTTCAAAGAAACGTTAAATATTCGTCTTGGATTCCAAGATTACAATTAACAATATATTAGATACTTAATGTAAAAGTTTGCTTTGGTATATTATAGTATAGTTATATTAAATATAAATAAATATTTAAAATCCGAAAAGTAAATATATAAAAACCGAAAAGTGAAGCAATAACGGAATCAAAACCTTTAAGAAAATAAACGTTGCTAACCAATAACCTAATTATTTTGTATAAATATTTGGTTCCATTTAAAAACATAATTTCAAATGTCATTCAACAAATGCTGTAAAAATTAAAGTCCAACTAAATATACGTTAATAGTTTACATCCCAAATAATGTATGAAACTAACTCTAAATCTGGCAACACTGCCTCAGTGCCTTCTGTCAGTTGGCGTAATGGCGTACTTTCGACCGGCTTCTTAATTATTGTTCTGTTCGATTTTGATTGTGTTTCTGTTAATTTCTTTACACTTTCGTGTGTGTAAATTTATGTGAACAATGATGTGCGGTGGAAACTCGCCGAAAAGATCTAAAGTTCATGTTTTTAGCCTTGTTTTTAGCTTTCCGAAATGTTTGGAGTTGACCTGTTGCGTTCGTGTAATAAGAGTTTATTTTGTTCTTGTTCAATGTGGTCAGCAAGTTTATAAAATTTGTTCCTGTTAGCTAATTTTGGAGTAAGTAATATTTAGTGTAATTATGCCTCATAAAGGCTGTAATGCAATGTTTGCTATATGCCCTCAGTGGTCAAATAACTTCAAGAACTAAAAGGAGACAAAATATTAAAACATGGATATTCCCGTAGTTTAAAGGCCCTTTTTCCATCATTTATAAAAAAGCAAAATGTTAAATTAGCTCTCAAAATATTTAATCATCTTATTATAGAGGCTCTGAAAGGCTTTGTCTCGGGTGTTCTTAGATAGATAGATAGATAGATAGATAGATAGATTAAGGTTATGAGCGACAAGATATTCATCAAGGATCAGGGCGAGGGACAGGGATATGCCTACCTTGCAGTTAATGAATTCACGATTTACAGTTGTTATTCCTCAGGGAATGACGATATTCGAGACTTGGAAGAAACACTGTTCCAGATTGAACGACGGATAAGATCAAAAGGAGAAAATGCGGTAATTTCCGGGGACTTGCCAAGTCACCTCAGTGGGGAATGGAAACTACCGACAGAAGAGGTAGAGTAATGGTGGAGTGGATGGCGGCTAATGAACTAGTAGTCGTAAATCAGGGGGATAGATCGACCTTCGAAAGTTTGAACTACGGCTCCATCCTGGACTTGACTATTGTTACGGAGAGGTTTCGGCCCCGAATCGACCACTGGGCGGTATCGGAGAGAGAAAGCCTAAGTGACCATAATTATATCGTATTCAACATCATAGCCAACAAAACAACCATTGCTGGAGCCCCCAAAGCCAGTGGCTGGCAAATAAAAAAGCTTGATCGGAATAAACTCGATCAGCTCCTGAATGAAATGGATGACCGTCAAATCCCACAGAACGCAAAAAGCTTCTCCGACCAACTGAGAGACATTTGTAATAGAGTCATGCCAAGCCGACGAGTCGACGCCAGGAGAAAACCGGTATACTGGTGGAATGAGGATATTGCTAACTTACGCAGAGCATGTCTCAGGTCAAGAAGAAAATACACCAGAGCTGCAAGAAGAGAATCGACAGAGGTGAGACAGGCTCTGTGGGAGCTTTATAAAGACTCTAAAACGAAACTGAAGCAACAGATCAAGCGGGCCAAGAAAGACTGCTGGAAGGTGCTTTGCGATAACATTGACAATGCTATATGGGGTGAAGGATATAAAATAGTTATGAAAGGGATACTGGGGTACCTGCCGAGAACCAACCTCTCTCTAGACACGATGGAAGAGGTGGCATGCCACTTATTCCCTAAACACCCAGATGTGATATTTGATTGTGATATTAGGTGTAGGTTTTTAAATTTTACTATAGACGAATTAAGGATAGCTTGTAGTAGGCTCAAGATTAATAAGGCCCCAGGACCAAAAGGAATACCTCTAGAAATACTGAAGATAGTAACCGAGAAGCAACCAAACTTAGTTCTAGCAGCGTATAACGAGCTGGCATCCCGAGCACACTTCCCGGAGAACTGGAAGGTGGCTAGGCTTCTTCTCCTCAAGAAGAGCGATAAACCTTGTCAAAACCCTTCCTCGTACAGACCGATATGTCTCTTGGATGTCGAGGGTAAACTGTACGAGCAATTGTTGGTAGGAAGATTAAATAGCGAACTGGAGCGTACCGGTGGTTTATCTGAAAGGCAGTTTGGATTTAGGAAAAAGAGGCAAACAGTTGATGCAATCAACCTAGTCCTACGGATTGCTGGTCAGGCGGAAGACTTTTCGCTAGCCCATCGGAGACTTTGTTCCGTTGTCACGCTGGATGTCAGGAATGCATTCAATAGTGCATCATGGCAGGTAATACTGGACGAGCTGCGACGAAGATCAATAGATGAAAGCCCTATCAGTATCATTGCATCCTACCTGTCCAATAGGCATATTCTCTTGGAAAATGGTGAGGGTGCAAAAACCCTGGATACCAGCAGTGGGGTACCTCAGGGTTCAGTTATGGGCCCCATCTTGTGGAATATCCTATATGATGAGCTATTTCGAATGGAGATGCCTGAGGATGTCACTCTGGTGGGCTTTGCTGACGATGTGGCGATGGTGGTCACCGCGAAGACTGAGGAATTGTTGATGTCTAGAAGCAACACGGGACTCCAGAGAATATCAAACTGGATGGAGCGTAGATGGCTTCATCTGGCTCCAGAAAAAACCGAGGCAGTGCTACTCACTCACAAGAGGAAAATCAGACCGGTGTCCTTTGAGATTCAGGGAGTAATTGTGAGACCGAAGATGGAGGTGAAGTACCTGGGAATATACCTGGACACTAAGCTGACCTTTTCGCAGCATGTCTGCCGCACTATATCGAAAGCGGAAAAAACCGTCGCTGCCCTGGCTAACCTCTTACCGAACATCGGGGGTCCGAGAGCGTCAAAAAGACGAATCCTGGCGCTAGTGGTACAGTCTCAACTGTTGTATGGAGCGCCTTCATGGCACACAGCCACCAGGAATAAGTCGCTTATGGCCAAGCTTGAAAGGGTCCAGCGAACTATGTCCATTCGGGTTTGCAGCGCGTACCGAACAATCTCTACGTATGGAGTGGGGGTTGTTGCTGGGATTCCTCCAATCAAGTTGCTAATCTATGAGCGAAGAGACAGGCACAACGGCATGGATGGAGCTGCGGCAAGGGCCAACCTTTTGCGTGAATGGCAAGTAATATGGGACAGTGCACTAACGGGCCGTTGGACACATAGACTCATACCCAATGTAGAAAGGTGGATGAAGCGTCCGTTTGGAGAAGTAGACTACTATATAACGCAGGCCTTGTCTGGGCATGGTTGCTATAGGAAGTACCTATTTGAAAGAAGGAGACAAGCGACTGCCCTTATTGCGGAGATGAGGATGACGCAGAACATACACTATTCAAGTGTCCGAGATGGGAAGATCCTCGAGACAGATTCGGGCGCGAGACCGGCGGGGTCTTTGATATAAACGGCCTCTCCAGCTGTCTGCTACAGGGAGAAAAAGAGTGGAATGCAGCCTACAGGGCTGTTAGAGCAATAATAGAGTCCAAGGAGAAAGAGGAGAGAGATGTTGGTGACTGACTGACTAGTAAATGTGTGTGCAGTCCATAAGCAATGTGATGTTATATTTGTTAGCACTAGACGAACAACAACCAGCACCGCACTGAAGTAATGCGCAAGTGGTCCCGGTGCGGTTAGTCGCAAAAAGCGGGAAGGGTTTAGTCGGTCGGTGCTTCCTGGACTGGAACACTAACCCGACACACCCCGGGAACATAAGATCGCCTTGAGCCAATCCCGGAAGTCTGATAATGAGCAGATTCCTAATCCCCTCAAAAAAAAAAAAGATAGATAGATAGATAGATAGATAGATAGATATTTATTTGATTCCGAGCACTACAAAGTTACAGTAGAAAGGAACAAGTCAAAAAAAAAGTTACAATAAAAAAGTGATCAAAAATACAATAATTAAAATATGTTACATTATTACCTTACAAAAAAAATGTATATGTGTATAGGAAAGTATAATAATTTGTCACATTCACAAGACACAGCAGAGGATCTGAAATGCCAGTTAATCACTTATTTAAGTAGAAATTGCTGTCATATTGTTAAAAAAAAAAAAAATAAGTTGTGAATTTTGTAAAGAAAATTTAACTATAAATGAACCTTGTGTTGTAGAAGATTCTTACAATTTCATTAATTCCTTAAGTCGTGGGGCTCTTTTATATCCTCGTGAACGTAGTTTCAACAGCCTATATTATATTTAAAAAACTGATTAATGAGTTCGAAGACACATTTTTAGATATTTACAATAAAAACTCTTTTCTTTGTGGGCTGTTGTTAAACTATCTAAATCAAAACAGCCTTTTGACTCATTTTGAAAATTGTAAAAATCACCTAAAAATTGACGTTTCAAAAATTTTTCTTTGCAGCATTTCAAACACACTTCTTTCTTAATAATAATTATTGTTCTAAACATAATCATAATATTTTGGGTAAAAGGAAAAAAGGAAACTGGAGACTTTTAATAAATAAATATTAGACCCCAATAATACACCGAGTAATATACCAAATCTAACATAAAAAAGTAATAATTTGAAACCTGTATAAATCTTTCATGTTTTATCATAAATATTTGAAGATTGCAAGGTTCTTTGGATGGAGAAAACCGAGGAGAAAACGCACTATCAAATTTGACATTACTATTACCCAAGCTATTACCTATTATGACACTTTTATACCTATAGTAATATTTTACCGTGGTATCTAGTTTCAGTTTATCAAAATAGGTAGATTCTATTTTGATAAACTGGATATTCAAAGGTTTTTGCTTTGAAATTTCGTTTTCCTTTAACAAAAATCGAATGAGGCACGTCTAAAGGCTGTTCATGACTTGCAGCCTTGTTTTAGCCGGAAGCTCTTAAATATTATTTATGTAGGTATGCAGAAAAAGGTAAGTAAACTGCAATTTCATATTTGATTTAAAAAATAATAATAAATTAATAATACACATTATCAGTCATGATAGTCGTGCTTAAAGTAATATCAGCTTGTAGGAGGTATTGTATTAGGCCAATTACGTTTCAAACTACATATATAAAAAAGATAAATTTACAAAACACAAGTTTTTGTTATATTTTTTCGAGATTTTTGCATCTAAAATGTCTACTTAACTGTGAAATTTTAAAAGAAATTTCACATTTCAATATACGCCTGTAAATAAGTTAAGACCACTTTTGATGACGTCACGTGTAAGCCGTCTGGCCTTGTTGTAGGAGGTATTGATTCCGCCCAATGAAGGCCAAGTGGAGGCAAATTTTGGACAACTGGAGGAAGGAAAGTCGGTATCCCGGAAACCTCCCAAGAGAACAGTTCCCAGTGTTGCTTTCCAAATTATGGAAAGCAGTGTCTGATAAAATAGGACAAAATCTAATATCAGGTTTCTGATCCAGTTCAAGTGCTTAAGAGAATTCCCGACGGTGTTTAATAGACAACGAAACTGTTGGTAGAAGCTTAGATGCTTCTCTCATCGATCTTCTTAAAGAACATCGAGGTATAGGCTCCGATACTCAAAAGAGAAAGAGAGGGGGCATCGACGAAATGATCACTGAGGGTGCATCTACTTCAGGTTTAAGTCTAGCTGCTCTAAAGAAAGGCAAGAAGCCAAAGAAGAAAATCGTGTTGCCGGTCGAATAAAGACAAAGGCTAAAGAGAAGCGACATTAATACCAAACGTGGAATTTGTCTAGTTAATTGGAAACATTACAAGGGCCCCTTAGAATGGATAAAGTGCACCCAATGTCGAAAATGGGTATGTGGTCTTTGTAATAACGCCAGCAAAGATCCTTACTTTACTGGCGAGCCATGTGAAGATTCGGACGATGAACCATATGAAGTGTTTGATGACTCTTGATACAGATAAAGACTTTGATCCGGATGATGTTTAGTTTTTAGCTTAGGTTTAGTTTGGACAATCTATTATATTGTTTTCATTTTTAACAGAAATGTTTCATTTGGTTTATAAAGTTTTTTTACTAATATAAGTTCTATTTCAGTTAATTTTGAGTTTCATTCCCTAAAAACAATGATAACAAAAAAAATTGTTTGTACCGGATCTAATTATACTTGTATTAC
>JAEQML010070764.1:0-16566 GCA_016904865.1 Pissodes strobi | reverse complement strand
TATATATAGGATAAATGTGGGAGAGTTGCCGCGGCGCTGGCGGGAGAGACGATAATATTTCAATGATTACGCCATAAAGCAGGCTGCCAAGTATACTCTTAATGAGAGTCGATCCATTACCTCCTATAACTAGGCCAACTAGCTAATATTAAAATTAGCAGTGACATCATTCTAAGCGGTCAATCCTTTTTTGCCATAAGAAAACATATAGAGGAGTCAAGAGGAGCCCAGTAAAAGTATTGATTATTTTATCGCGCCTATTTGCGTATTTAACGTTGATTGTCCCACTGGGCCACTGGAATGTCAATTTCCATCCGCCATCTTCGATATATTCTGTATCCAGTGCTGCCAGATTGGGCGCTTTATCACAATTTGGGCTACTTCTCACTGTAGTTTGCCACAAATTATTTTTCAAAGAAACGTAAAATATTTGTCTTAGATTACAATTAACAATATATTAGATAATGTAAAAGTTTGCATTGGTATATTATAGTATAGTTAAATTAAATATAAATAAATATTTAAAATTCGAACAGTATATGTAATATAATGTCTAAATTTTTATGAATATAGCCGTCCAGATGCTGTGCACCAGGCTGCGGTGGAAACTAGCCGAAAAGACCTAAACTTTATGTTTTTAGCTTTCCAAAATGTTTGAACTTAAGACCTGTTGCCTTCATGTAATAAGAGTTTGTTTTGTGCTCGCCGAATGGCCGGTTCATTGTGTACAGCAAGTTTATAAAATTTGTTCCTGTTAGCTAATTTTGGGGTAAGTGATATTTAGTGTAATTATGCTTCATAAGGCCGTAATGCAAAAAAAAATCATGAACTAAAACGAGACAAAATATTAAAACATGAGTATTCTCTTAGTTTAAAGGCTCTTTTTCCATTATCTATAGAAAGGCAACATGTTAAATTAGCTCTCAAAATATTTAATCCTTTTATTATAGAGACTCTGAAAGGTTTTCTTAATAAGTTGTGAATTTTGCAAAGAAAATTTAACTTTAAATGAACCTTGTGTTGTAGAAGATTTTTACAATTTAATTAATTCCTTAAATCGTGGGACTCTTTTATATCCTCGTGAACAAGTAGTGGACGTAGTTTTAACAACCTGTATTTTATTTAAAAAACTGATTAATGAGTTCGAAGACACATTTTTAAATATTTACAATAAAAAGTATTTTCTTTGTGAGCTGTTGTTAAACTACCTAAATCAAAATTTGACTCCTTTTGAAAGTTGTAAAAATCACCTAAAAATTGATGTTTCAAAACAGCATTTCAAATACACTTCTCTCTTAATAATTATTGTTCTAAACATAATCATAATCTTTTGGGTAAAAAGAAAAAAGAAAACTGGAGACTTTTAATAAATAAATATTAGACCCCAATAATATACCGAGTAATATACCAAATCTAACATAAAAAAGTAATAATTTCAAACCTGTATAAAGCTTTCATGTTTTATCATATATATTTGAAGATTGCAAGGATCTTTGGATGAAAAAAACCTCGGAGATAACCTAGGAGAAAATACACTCACAAATTTGACATTACTATTACCTATGATGACACCTTTATATACCAATAGTGACATTTTACCACCTATCTATTAAATAGATTGGTGGTATCTAGTTTCAGTTTATCAAAATAGATTCTATTTTGATAAACTGGATATTCAAACTTTGAAATTTAAAAATCGAATGAGGCACGTCTAAAGGCTGAGTTCATGACTCTCAACCTTATTTTAACCGGAAGACCTTAAACTGCAATTTAATTTTTGATTTAAAAAATAATTAGTAATACACAGTATCAGTCACAATAGTGGTGCTTAAAGTAATATCAGCTTGTAGGAGGTATTGTATTAGGCCAATTATGTTTCAAACTACATATAAAAAAATTAAATTTACAAAACACAAGTTTTTGTTATATTTTTTCGAGATTTTTGCATCTAAAATGTCTATTTAACTGTGAAATTTTAAAAGAAATTGCACATTTCAATATACGCCTGTAAATAAGTTATGACTACTTTGGATGACGTCACGCGTAAGCCGTCGGGCCTAGTTATGACATCGACTGTGATTTTTAAAAATATCGCGAATTTACGACGGTAAGATTAATTTTTTTTCAGAAATTTTAAGTACTATTCTAATAAATGGGGTTCTTCGCAACGTGGTAGTATTATCTCATATTCGTAGGTTTTTTCGAGTAATTTGAGGTTATGTTTACACGTGTCATGCCGTTTTAACACTTTGGTGAGCGGGTGCGGCATCTTTCCCAACAAAAAGGCCAGTCGCCACATTTTGAAGAAGAAGAAGAGAGCATGTTATTTTTTTAAGATTATTGTTTCGCCATGAGAACAGGCATAACAACCTTACAGCGGGAAAGCTACAGATTCAGGGCTGTCAGGCGATTTCCGCAGGGCGGAGTTATGTCGCCCTTTCTGTGGTCTCTCCTGATGAATGGTCTGTTGGCGGTCCTCTCGCTGTAAGATGTGAAGGTGCAGGCGCGGATGATTTAGTAATACTAATTAGAAGCAACTCGCAAAGAACTATCTCAGAGGATCTGAAAGAGGTGCTAAGTGTGGTCTAAGGCTGTAAAACCTAAGACCACCTTCACTCAAAGGAGAAACTATCCCATTTGCGAATACAGTAAAGTATCTGGGAATTACCTTAGATAAAACACTTAACTGGAATGCGCATCTGGATAAAATTGCCACAAAAGCGAAACTGGCACTATGGACCTGCAGACGCATTTGTGGCAAAACATGGGAGATACATCCCAAACAAATGCACTGGCTCTATATTGCAGTCATGAGACCAATGATATCATATGGAGCAGTAGCTTGGTACTCAAAGAGCTTACAGAGCTCCGCGAGAATCAAATTAACTATCTTACAAAGACAAGCGTGTTTGGCAATTAGTGCCACCTTGGACACTACCCCCACGACAGCGTCTTCTAAATCTGTTACCTCTCCAAATAGTACTGGATCAAGGAGGCCAGATGGGCGATGTATAAATTGACACAAGCGGTGGTCAACAATCCGCAGGCGATCATCATGGTGTCCAACAGGCTGAAAAATGCCAATGAGCAGGACAGTGTGTTGGGTCTAACATCAGATGTTATGCCTACCAAAACTACCTATTATCATGCCTATGACGTCCTCCTACCAGAAAGAGACGAATGGGCAAAAGACTCGGAACATCTGAGAATAACAGGGAATAGATGGTTCACCGACGGCTCCAAGACCAATGATGGTACAGGAGCAGCTGCATGGAATAAAAATGGTAAGGTTGAGCTTAAGTGTTCCCTAGGCAAACATGTAACCATTTTTCAGGCTGAAGTTGATATGACTGCATAGTGGCTCATCGATAGAAACTGGAAAGGCAAGTCAATCAAAATTTTCTCGGACAGTCAAGCAGCTTTAAAAGCTCTTGAATCTAGCCGTTGTTCATCCAAGACAGTATTCACCAAACTAGGGAGAGAAAATACACTTACACTGATCTGGATACCTGGACATACAGGATATGAAGGCAACGAAAAAGCAGATGCTCTTGTGAAGCAGGCGGCTGCAACGGCCTTCATAGGACCAGAATCAGTACTGCGAATGGCTTATAACACACCTAAAGAAGCGCTCTCCAGGTGAACACAAAATGAATTTGTAGGCAAATAGAGAGAGTTACCAGACCTAACTCATTCAAAGATGGCGGTGATTCTGCCATCAGGAGTGAGAACTGAACAACTTCTTCAACTTGGCCGACATCAGGTACAGACTGTAGTTGGCATTTACTCTGGCCATTGTCGGCTAAGAAGCCACATGAACAAGATAGGGCTCTCCAAAGAAACGGAATGTCACTTGTGCTTGGAGGACGAAGAAACAATGGAGCACGTTGTATGCCACTGTCCAGCAATGGAAAGAATCAGACAAACAGTCTTTGAAAATTCTCAAATCACACTTGCAGATTTGAAAACTATCCACCCCAGAAAGCTGTTCGATTTCATGAAAAGGCTCGAGCCTCTGGCATAGTGGCAACCACAGATGTGACCCACAATAGACCAAGGGTCGCAGTGGAGGGTCCTATTTGGGCCCACGTGTACGAATACGAAATACGCCATGACTTTTATTAAATTAAATTACGTTTTTATTAGAAAAATGCCACGAAAATATCAAAGAGAGGCAACAATTGCAAGAAGCCACTAATACAGTTAGTGTCGGTGAGATATTTAAAAGAGAAGCTCATAGGCGTTATCACGTGCCACCAAAGACCGTTAAACGTAGAATGGCTAGTGGGAAACTTCGGAATGGGAGTCTCGGACCAGAAGGTAAGTGTTTTTTTTTTTAATTTTATGACAGGAATGTCATATAGTTTCTCTTTACAGGTGTTTCAGGTAATGAAAATGAAAATAGGTTGGTTGCTCACATTCAACGATTGGCAGCGGCTGGATTTGCTCCCGATAAGCTGGCTTACAACTTTGCTGAGAAACTACAATTAAGACACAAAATGGCCGGTTATTCTTGGTTTCATCATTTTTGGAAAGGAACCCCGAACTGTCGATAAGGCAAGCTGAAAGATTGTCATTATCAAAAGATCCAGGAATGAACAGGGAAGAAATTTTAATTTTCAACTTTTGCCTGATACTTTAACTGAAAATAATCTATTGGATAAACCGTCTCATATTTTTAATATGGATGAAACAGAGCTTCAATTGATCAGCAAACCTGGCGAAGTCCTAACAACTAAAGGTGTAAAAGATGCCCACGTCTTAACATCTCGCTTTTGCGAGGAGAAAATGGCATCGTTGTTGCTTGTTGTAGTGCAGAAGGCAAGTTTATTCCTTCCACGTTAACTTTCAAAGGTGTAAATCCAAATAAAAGAATTAATTTTAAGATGGATTGCCAGGTGGATCCAAAAAGTCATCCTTCAAAAACTCGGAATTATTTCTTAAATTGTTTATAGAGCTGTTTATCCCCAATAAGCTATCCGGTAAGTGTTTATTAATCCTGGATGGCTACACTTCATACATAACAGATGGCGATATGCTGCAAGTGGCTGACGCTAACGATATCGTTGTTTGTGTTTACCAAGTCCCAGCACGCAGGCTCTTCAGCCACTAGATCGAAGCTTTTTTAAGCCATTTAAAACGTATTTTAACCAAGATGAAATACAACGCCAGCAGAAACCTCACGAGATATCAAGCCGGTGCATTAATTGGAAAAGCTTGGTTAAGATCAGCCTTTGTGGCCACAGCTATTAACGGTTTCAAGGCAACAAGGATTTATCCTGTTGATCCCAATGCAATTTCGGATGACTTTTATTCTATAATCGATTCAGCCACAGCCACGACATAATTTTCCCTAGAAAAAAATGCTAACCGTCCCACCTTAGAATTACCTTCTACAAGCGCTGCAAGTCCTATTCACACATGTAGTAGTAGAGACGACGGCGATGGTACAAAAATCACTCATTTTGCAAGAAGGATCTCTTGTCCCAAAAATACCTGTATGCGTTAAACAAAGGGTAAAGCAAAGCGCATCTCTGTTAACATCATCCGAAAACATAAAAACAAAGAGGATTCGCTTTGACAAAATGACAAACCTAAAACAACCAAGGCGACAAAAAAGAAAAATAAACTAAAAATACCAGAAAAAGAACGAAACAAAACAGAGGAAGAGCCAGGAAAAATCAATGGGGCGAGAGCGAAAAATGAAAATCAGGTATGCTGCGTGGGATGCTTCGAAGTTTACACAACAACAACTAGAAAAGTAGATTGGTTGCGTGCTTTAAATGTTTAAAATGGCTACATGTCACTTGCACCACGTATGGTGAAATTTGTAACATTTGTTCTAGATTCGGCTTAGGAAAAAAAAATTAAAATAGACGTTTTTTAGAGATGTCGATTCTGCGGCAACTCTCCCAGTGCCGACTTTAGTAAGAAAAATGTTTTTTTTTGCTATGCTTATGTTTCCTTAGAATTAAAGTTTATTTTTGTATTTTAATAACGTTTAAAACAGTACCTGTGTGTTGATTCATTTTGAAAAAGAAATCTCTGAAATTGCAAAAATTACAGCCATTTTTCAAAAAGCGCGACAACTCTCCCGCACTTACCCTATAAATACCATAAAAGTCTCCTGCTACACCCTGTATATATATAAAGACACTTTCTTAACTCTCGCACATTTTATATGCTCATGTTAGGCTTAGCTGTTTTTGTCTTTCTATTTACAAATTTTTTATGTACAAATAAATAAATTTCTAATAGGAAAAATAAATATACAAAATCGTCTTTTCACAATTTGAAAATTACAAAAATTGGCACAAGTAATATATTATAGACACGTGTTTTGGCGCAATTATTGGCACTATATATATAGAAAACTGACCAACGTAGTTATCACTAAAAAATACATTTTGGGTTTCGAGTTTTTAAGTTCACCTTGGAATTCTGCGAGAAAATGGATATTTGGTCGAATATCTTACCATTTCATATTCCTACATCTGTTTCTTGCAATTACGATAGAAAAGAGGGTTTTTATTTATGTGATAATTTGCATTTTTATATAATTAAGTTGTGGTGTTTCTCAAGAAGCAGAAATAGCTTCTACTGCAACATTTTAAGGAATATAATGTATTATGAAGCTAGTTTCGAAATAACAATAATGTCGGGTGCCTAGAAAGTGGAATCTTTTTCTTTGATAGTAATTAAAGTGTTTTAAGCTGTCTCTTCTGTGTTAAATTAAGACACCAACTTCCAAAAACGCAGTGGTTCAACAGGTTATGGGCCCAGACCCGCTGTAAAGTTTCAGTTTTTGTTGTGGAAGTTGCTGGGCCGTAGAAGTTTCTTTTTGGGCTGTAAAAGTGTATTACTCCAGTTGTGAGGTTTGAAGGAACCCTAAGAGGAACACGGAGACATGGCGGAGCAAGTAGGCTTGTTAAATATCGCAAAATTAAACGGTGGAAATTGGGTTTCAAGTACAAATAGCATTAAGGTCAAAGGGCTATTTGGCATAGTGGATGGCATCACAAAGAGGCCAATGCCTCCAGAAAACACCCAAAAGTGGGATAACAAAGACTTTAAGGCTCAATAGATCATAGTTTCCAGACTGCGTTAGAGGGTTATAAATCATATTTTAACATGCAAATCCTCAGCAGAAATGTGGGCAAAACTTAAGAAAATCTACGAGCATCAGTCACAGGTCAGTGTACATCTATTAACACAAAGATTTTTGCTCTAGAGCATGTAGATGGGAAGGTGGTAGATTTTACTTCCCAATTAGAAGAAATAAAGGGCACCCTAAAATCCATGGGCGAAGAAATTAGTGACAAAATCGTTATTACTAAAGTTCTAATATCCCTGCCAGATAGCTCGAAGTATTTTGTGTCTGCTTGGGAGTCTACTCCTGAAGATAAACAGACTCTGACAGATCTGTTGTCGAGGTTGATGCTGGAAGAGGAAAGGAGTAAGGGGACAGAGAAGTCGCAGCCTGTAGCAACAGGTTCCAATGTGTCGAAGTTCAAAAATAAGGCTGGTACAAGTGGTAGCTCAGGTATTAAATTCTTTCAGTGTGATGGAAATCATTTTAAAAGAAATTGCCCTCAACGAGTTTGTAACTTTTTTTAAGAAACCAGGCCATTTGATGGAGAAATGTTGGTTTAGGAAGCAAGGACATGGGGATGGTACTCAGGGTAAGGACAACCAGAGGTTGTGGTGTGGAGATTATGGCGATAATTGGGTCAGAGGATGTTAGACATGGTTGGTGGATGGACAGTGGGGCAACCGAGCATATGTGCTATGATAAAAACCAGTTTATAGAAATGGAAACTTTGGCGGTAACAATAGGCTATTGATTATGTCATATAGAAAGGAACTAAGACGTTCACAGGTTTTTATTGCTGGAATCGATCAGTGGGTTATAAATGAAGGAAAAACCGCGGAGTACTATTAAATTAGAGGGTGGAAATTGAAGATAGGGGGTGAAAAACCACCCCCTTTTGGTTTTTTCAATATATGTCGTAAACAAACCAAAATTTCGATATATCTCATATGAAACTTTTTGTAGAGAATCAAATTTCCCATCCGAATAGCATTTTTTGAATATTAAAAAAAAAATTTTTGCCGAAACAGTCGAAACAAACTTGAAAAAAAAAGCGAAAATTTAGATTTTTTGATTTTTTTTTGCATTTTCGCCTGTATCTTTTTTTTGGGCTTAGATAGGTATAGGGATTACTTCAGATAAAAAAAAATAGATTAAATTTCCTTTAAAATGGTAGGCGGAAAAGTTTTTTTACATGAAAATTGACCGAGATATGGCCATTTGAACCTTGCTGTTTTTTTTTTGGCATTTCATCCTTCTTGTACGATTTTTTTTTGTTCGCATTTTATTGAAAAAATTACTGTTTTGCACAACTAAAACAACGTATTCTTGACTAAATCTCTATTAGAATTCGTTCATTCTAACATGCTGTATCATCTAGGCAAAATGATAATGTATATTTTTGGAAACCACACATCGGTAAAGCAGCGTCAAAATTGTTTGATAGAAATAGTTTAAATTTTCCTCATTTGCAGAATAAAGGTGATATTCCCAAAAAAAAGATGGGTTTCGAGTTATAAGTAGGTGAATATCTGATAAATGAGCTTCGCCATGTCCTAGCTTACACTTACTCCAAAATCCCATGTTTTAATAGCTTTTTATATCTCTTACTAGTCAATCAAAGTAATAATCACTTAAATTATTTATTTCAGAAATTAATGAATCCTTAATGTTCATTTTCTTATTCCCGTGGCATGTCTTTTACCCAACCTGTTTAACATTTTTACGTTTTCTCACAAATATTAAATTAAATTCAATAAACTAATAATTAGGTTTTTGCGAAGCGGAAGTTCTTTGAATAATTCTAAAGAATACTTGCATTTAATTTTTTTTTGCCAAAAATAATCACCTAAACTTTGTCTACAATTTTTGGCTCATTCCCGTGGCCCATGGCATTATTTCTCGCAAAAATTACAAGAATTTGAATTTTAAATTTTCGCGGGCTTCAATCAGTTGTTTTATACTTCTGCTTCATATCTGTCGATGGTTCTGGTGTCATATAAGAACCGTCGATTTTGAAACTTTTTTTGGGTTCTATGGAAAGATTACATCAAATGGGACACATTAACGCAAAAAAATTTGCGGATGAAGCACATTTTTTCAAAATAAATTGAAAATAAAAATTAAAATTTAACATACATTTTTTCCTAATAAACACAATTCCAGTACACTTTGTCCTGAGGTATGGTCGCAGAAGGTTAATAATAACATAATATAAAGCTTATTTTCTAAAAAATTGCAAATAAAACTGTCTTTTGCACTTTAAAACGATAATATAATATTTATGAGATAAACGTCAACATGACTATTTCTTAAACCATGACTGTTGGCTTAGCCAAGGCCCCCTATTGTAGTATAGGTGGCCGTGGCTTAGCACGGCTCAGCTGGCTGTTGTACGGGTAGATGTTGCCAAGTGTAATTTCTCTTTGGTTCTAAAATATAACAGCCTCGTGTTGAATATGTTTCAAAAGTACTGTGGGACGAAAACTTCTTATAAATAATGATTCTTAATGGCTTTGTTTAATAAAATAACAATATATGATTTACTAGAATTAGATGTTACGCTAGAAGTGGGTCACTTTTAGTAATAAATCATATAAACTAATTTATTTAGTTTATTGAAATAGATATAAATTTAAAAGGTCATTTGGATTAGTTTAAGAGAGTATCACGCGTAGTGCGTTTGTTTTGATACTTTGGGTTAATTTTGATTTTGTGATGGGCGGGGTTGGTCAAGAGCGTAGCGCGCTCGTCTCAATGCGCTTGTTTGGCTAATTAAAGTAAGTTTCGATTATTTTTGATTCATCTGGAATACGGAAGACAAGCGCGCGTAGCGCGCTTGTCTCTACTTTGGTTAATTAGGGTTAGTTTAGGTTAGTTTGTGTTAGTATAGGTTAGTTTTGGTTAGTCTGGGCTGGTTTTGCTTAGTTTGAGATAGCGAAGAGAAAAGCGCGCGTTGTCATTTTACTTTGGTTAATTAGGGTTAGTCTGAGTTAGTTTTGATTAGTATGGGTTAGTTTGGGTTAGTTTCGGTTAGTATGGGTTAATTTTTGATTAGTCTGCTTTGGTTTTGCTTAGTTGGCAATAGCGAAGAGACAAGCGCGCGTAGCGCGCTTGTCTCCTTACTTTGGTTACATAGGGTTAGTCTGGGTTAGTTTTGTTTAGTATGGGCTAGTTTTGGTTAGTCTGGGTTGGTTTTGCTTAGTTTCGGATAGCGAAGAGGCAAGCGCGCGTAGCGCGTTTGTCTCTTGACTTGGGTTAGTTTTGGTTAGTTTGGGTTAGCTTTGGTTAGTATGGGTTGGTTCTGGTCAGTCTGGGTTGGATTTGCTTAGTTTGGGTTAGCGAATATAAAAGCGCGCATATCTTTTTACTTTGGTTAGTTAGGGTTAGTCTGGGTTAATTTTGGTTAGTATGGGTTAGTTTTGGTTAGTTTGGGTTAGTTTTGATTAGGCTCGTTTGGTTTTGCTTAGTTTGGAATAGCAAAGAGACAAGCGCGCGTAGCCCATACTAACGTGCGTAGCGCGCTTGTCTTTTTAAATTATTTCATTTTATGACAAATGTACTTGGTCTAATTTACTGGGAAATGGACAAATTGAGTCAACTGTGAACTTTTATTACTTATATGTATATACATATATGGCTAAACAGCCGAGGTTAGTTTTGCTTAGTATGGGTTACTTTTGGTCAATCTGGGTTAGTTTGGGTTAGTTTACGTTAGTCTGGACTAGTTTTGGTTAGTTTGCATTAATGTGAATTAGTTTTGGTTAGTTTGGGTTAGCTAAGAGACAAATGGGAGCTTATTTGTTGGTTAGTCTACTTTATGAAACATGCTCCTGGACTTGGCAATTTGCTTACTTGAAAATCAAGAAGGTTTGCCAAGTCTGACAACATGGCAAGTAAATTGTCATCATTAACGTCATATTGGGAGAGTTTTCGCATTTAAATGTCACTCATTTATAAAATTTCTTTTTCAATTTTTGGCGTCAAAAGTGCTTCATCCGCAAATTTTTTTGCATTAATGTGTTCCATTTGATGTAATCTTTCCATTGAACCCAAGAAAATCTTTAAAATCGACAGTGCTTATACGACACCAGACCCCTGTCGATCAGTTTACCGCCAGACGTGGTCGAGTAAAGAAGTGTCAGTTGAATTTGTCTAGTGGTCACGTGGGTAACGTTGTAGTCCTTCATTCCCGTGGTAAGTAAATTCTTGATCAAATATAATGATTTTTTGATGTTAATTAAATTTGTGGGCTTGTTTGTTGAACTATTATACAATTATGTCAACATGATTTCACTTGAACATAGTCAACGTTTTACTCTGCCGATTTTGTAGAAAAATATCATTCCCATGTCACTCATTCCCGTGTAAATTCTATGGCACGGGAATGAGACATATGATACGGGAATGATCAATTTAGGTATACCTATCATGTATAAGAGATCATTTTTTGGTTACAGGAAGATGGCTAAGCAGTCTAGAGAAGATATATTAAGAAAAAAAAGAGAAAGAGAGAGAGATAGGAGAAAACAAATTCGCGAAGATCCACTAAAATGATCCCCACAACAGCAAAAAGAAAAAGAAAAATATAATAGACAAAAGCAAAAGAAAGTAAAAAAATTAATTAGAGATATGACACCAAGAGAAAGAAGAACTAAACGAAGGCAATGGAAGAGGAACTCGAAGAACTATTACTTACGGCAAAAGATATCAAAAGAAATACACCGAAAAATTCAAGAAAATACACCACCAAATTCTTCGGATGAAGCGGATAATTTGACATCAGCGATAGACAACAGGGTTTTAATGGAAATCAAGGGAACCAACATGAATAAGGTAGAAAGACATAGAAGAAAGAAAAACATGAAAAATGATATTCAAGAGCTTCAGAAAAACATATTTAGGCTTAAAAAAATACGATAGATTAAAGAAAAAATGTGCCGCCAAATAAAAAGCTTCTGAACCTTTAACCCCTTTATCTAAAACAACCTTACTAATGGATGAAGCTGGATGTTCTAACACAACCAATCAAGAGGCAGTTCAGCAGGTAAAAAAGAGATTTTTATTCGGTGAAGTAGTTCAAAATCAATTACAACACACATACGGAAGTGCAAAGAGTTAAAGGCCCAAACAAGTAATAAAAAATATTCTGTCTGGAAACATAATTCGAAAATACGGTCTTAAGCGATACTGTGCTAAACAAATAAAATATAAAAACCTAAGTCCTGAAAAGTGCCAAACTGATATATTAGTTTTTCCCAAAAAGGATAAAAGCTTGCATGAATTACGTAAAAGAATGATAAGTTTTCTCAAAGATTTTAATTCAAAAATGGCACCAGGGAAAAAAGACTGCATTACTCGAAAAAAAGTTATCAAGGAAAAAAGCTATCTGTCAGACACCATGAAAAATTTACACAGGAAATTTTTTTGTTCATTTCCAGAAAACCAAATCAGCTATGCGTTTTTTTTTGCAGATCCCGACCATCCTGGATTGTAACAAATAAAGTAGAAAACAGGGATACTTGCATGTGCACGAAACATGCAAATTTTGAATTGTTAATTCATAGCTTTTTTGCTTCTGAAGTCTTGAAAACTGAAGTTGTGTCCGATCTCATCAAAGACTATAACATTGGCAAAAAAAAATATGAATTTTATAACTAAAAACAGGTTACGACTTGAGCCATACATGGAAATATTCTTACGTGACAATGCAACTGAACAAGATATTACTTCTGTATCGGAATACATTGCAGCTTGTTTGTACGGGGCAAAGACCAACATGAGTCTGAGCAAGTGGCGATTTTTAAAGTTTTGTAAGCTGTCTAAAAATGCCAAGTTTTCTCTGACGCAATTACCACCAGCACGTGATGCTATCAAACAGCATGGCTTGAGGATTTATCATCAAATGCAGCAGTGGAGAGGAAATATCTTGGACCCTCCGAGTTGGGGTTGGAAAAGGTACATTAAGGGTTAATTGCGATTCGCACAACGGCACCTCCAGCGCCAGAGATTTTGCTGAAAAAAGTTGCAACCAGGTACAGGTAGCCATGGTAACTGTGATTGCAGAAAAATGAATATTGCTTGCTCAATTTTTTTGTAAAGAATGCATGGGGATTAATTGTGACAATAAACAAGAAACTGATATTGCAGAAGACGACATTACTAAATATATAGATGATGATATCGATATGCAGTTTGACAATTTTTATTGTTGAAATGTAGTAGCACCATTGTTCCAAACATTAATTTGTCGCACTTGTCATGTATTACTAAATAATAAACGTAAAAAAAACTTTTTTAATTGAGTAAAACAGTAATTTTTTCAATAAAATGCGAACAAAAACAATATTCGTACAAGAGGGACGAAATGCCAAAAAAAAACAGCAAGGTTCAAATGGCCATATCTCGGTCAATTTTCATACAAAAAAATTGTTCCGCCCACCTTTTTAAAAGAAATTTAATCTATTTTTTTTATCTGAAGCAATCCCTATACCTATCTAAGCCCAAAAAAAAGATACAGCCGAAAAAGCAAAAGATATCAAAAAATCGAAATTTTCGTTTTTTTTTTGTCAAGTTTGTTTCGACTGTTTCGGCATCAATTTTTTTTTTAATATTCAAAAGATGCTGTTCCGATGGGAAATTTGATTCTCTACAAAAAGTTTCATATGGGATATATCGAAATTTTGGTTTGTTTACGACATATATTGAAAAAAACAAAAGGGGTGGTTTTTCATCCCTATCTTCAAGTTCCACCCTTTAATTTAATAGCACTCTGCGGTTTTTTCTTCACTTCTAACCCATTGATCGATTCCTGTAATAAAAACCCGTGAACGTCTTAGTTTCTTATTGCCCTGTTTTTTAAGACATAATCAATAGCCTACAAGAAAAGTAAGAGTTGGTGATGGCAACTTTGTAGGAGTAAAGGAGTGGGAAAAGTTCAACTTTGGGCCTTCAATGGAAGCAGTTGGGTAAGAACTAACTTACTTAATGTATTATTTGTTCCACATCTGGCAGTAAATATTTTCTTTTTAAGTACATCCATCGATAAAGGCTTTAAAATGCACTCAGATAAAAACAAGTGTGAAATCATAGATCAAGAAGGGAAAATTAGGGCCATAGCACAGAGAAAAGGTAAATTATTTAAAATGGAGTTTAAAATAGAAAGTCTAAAGTATGATCAATGTAATGCTGTTATGAGCTTGGACAAATGGCATCTAAGGATGGCTCATATACATTTTGATCAGGTCAGAAAAGTGCTGAGAAAAAGTAATATTGAGTTTCAGGATGAAAATCAGCCATTTTGTAGTGAATGTTTGTCTGGAAAACAATACAGATTGTCATTCCCAGAAAGCCATAGCAGAGCTCAAATGCCTTGTGAGCTGATACACGCACATTTGTGTGGCCATTAGAGGTTACATCTTTAGGAGGAGCTAAGTATATGCTAAATTTGAAGGACGAAAGGCTATTTTTTGCACAACAAATCAGAAACTGAGAGAAAAATTGAGAGTTTTCTGAATTGGGCAGAAAATTTGACACAAAAGAAGGTGAAGATATTGCGGACAGATAATGGTTTGGAATTTGTCTATGAGAAAGTTAAGAGTATCTGTGAAAAGAGAGGAATTATGCACCAGAAGACATGCCCGTATACTTCAGAACAAAAGTGGAGAGCGGAACGTGATAATCGCAGATAATGGAGCTGGTAAGAACTATGCTACATTCTTCTGGTTTAGATAAATTTTTGGGCCGAAGCAGAGAATGTAGCAGTCCTCAGAGAGACAAGACACCTTATGAATTATGGTTTCATGAACAGTCGAGTATGATTTTTTTCCAGGAGTTTGGCAAAAAGTTTAGTGTTCATATTCCAAAGCAAAAAAGATTGAAATTGGATGCTAAGAACATCTTTGGAATGAGGTAAAAGGTTATCGAGTATATCTGCCAGAAAAGAAAACTGTTGAGATTCACAGAGATGTGATGTTTATACCTGGAGATGACAAGCCTCATTTAAAGGACCCTCTGAAGAAGGAAAAACTTGTTTTTTTAAACTTTCCAGAAGAAACGGAGGAAATAAATGAAGGGCCCATATTAAGAGAAACACTTGACTAAGAAGAAGTACAGGAGCTAGCTGATCAAAGTGATCAGAATAGTGAGAGTGTGTTGGATGGCCTAATGAGGAGATTGATATTTTTGAGGATGCAAACGGTTCCGATCAATCTCTTGTTGAATTAGTGAGGGGAACTGAACCAGGAGGCAATGAGCAACAGATATGTATTTTAAGGGATACAGAAAAGAGGCAAATTAGATAACCAGTGTGGATGAAATATTATGATATGAATGTGCTTTTATACAGACGGTGAGGAGCCTTTGGACTTAAAAGAAGCTATGTCGGGAAGGGACAGTGTGAAGTGGAAAGAGGCTATACAGAAGGAACTGAAAGTGCTTATAGACAATAATACGTGGGATGAAGTGCCGAGACCCAAGGACAAAAAAACTAATCGACAGTAAATGGGTTTTCAAGATTAAAAGTGATGGACAGTATAAAGCGCGGTTAGTGGCAAGGGGTTTACTGCAGGACTTAAGTGAGGAATTGTATGACCTGTATGCACCTGTTGCCAACTTGTACACATTTCGAATCCTGTTGGTAATGGTCAATCATTATGGAATGATAGTGCATCAAACGGATGTGCAAAGTGCGTTCCCTTATGGTGACATCAAGGAGGAGGTGTACATGATATTGCCAGGACAAACTGTAAGTCAAAAAGTTTATAAATTAAATAAATCTATATATGAACTTAAGAAGTCTCCAAAGTATTAAAACAATAAGTGTGATAATTTAATGATAAAAGAAAATTTTGTTAAGTCAGATCATGATTTTTGTTTGTATTCACGAATCTCTAACAACAAAAGAATGTTTGTTTTGCTTTACGTCGATGATGTATTAATTATAGGTTGCAATTTGGTAGATGTTCAAAATGTAATATCTATGTTCAGGATGAAGGACTTGTGAGACAAAATTTGGATCAGGGAACAGTTGAATTAAGTCAAGAGAGTTATTTAAAACGAGTTCTAAATAGATTTGGAATGTTTGATTGTAATGACATTAGTAGGGGATCTCGGGGCAAGACGGGGTACAGGGGCAAGGCGGGGTACCAATTATTACGACAAAACAAGTAGTACCATCTCTCGGACGAGGCTTAAATCATGTTCGCTGAACGTTAGAGAACACGTGCTCGTGGTTTGAGCGCTCGCTGTTATGCTAAAAATGTCGTCAGTCATGCAAACGTGCATACCGGTGTGAATTCTGCAAGTGTTTATTTTGTTTTGTGACTTTTTCTTGGCGAATAACGGTAAGTAGTTCAAAATATTTAATCAAGCAGCGTATCGTAGATTAAGAGGCATTTGTTAAAGCATATATTGCCGCGAAAATATTTTTATATTCCACTACACTTGTATCCAATAAATGGCCTAACCTAAAAATT
>MU195153.1:2305-16566 GCA_016904865.1 Pissodes strobi | reverse complement strand
TTACAGGTAAACAGATGAACTCGTGCCTCATTTACAGTCGTACATTTCTAAGTCCGCTTTTTGATATTTTTCGGGTTTTATTGTGAAAAAAATATGAATTTTTCACTGTAGTGTTTGATATGTTTCGTCCTTATTTTCAATGCATTGATATGTAAACTGTTGCCGCTAACATACTTGGTTTCTAAAAAAGTTCAAATTTTAAGGATACAGAGGGGCAATATTCACTCATATTGAATGAATATAAAGCAAAAAGAGCTTAACAAAAAAAGGTCGTGTGTAGCACAGTACACGTGTTAGAAGTGAATACCTCTTTACCGAATTGAGCTTAATAACATTAAGCTATGAATCCAAATACACTGCGAATATATAATAGAAAATCTGTTATAGTGTAAAATGCGTGAGAGTCTTCTAGAAGTCCGATTCAATCGCGACTCGAACAGTCAAAATTATCGATTCCATAAGAGAGAAAGGGTCATGTACTTACTTTATCTCTTGAGACGAAAATTCCAAAGCTTGTCGTTACGCGGGCTTGAAACATCACTCTCATGCGGCTAAAGAAGTATTCACTTCAAAAAGCATCGAATTTATCTCGGCTCTAAAATGGCAATGCATTCTACTATCTTTAATTTAAGAAAATTTTGCAAAAAACGGGTTTAAAATTTAAGATGGCTATTACGCCCCCTGGCGGTCATTTTGAAAATTTAAAAATAATTTCCAACATTTTCTCTTGGCCGCTTTAGTCCTTTAGTCATACATTTTGTTACCGTAAGTCTTTACGACAATTACTTTTCCAGATATAGCCGAATGCCATTCTTAGTTTGCAGGGCCTGTTTTACCATTAGGCCCATTAGGCCAGGGCCTAGAGCCCAAACACAAGTGGGGCCCAAATGTGCAGCATAAAAACTACATAATTATAACAATATTTTTTTAAATATACATTTCCTCCAAAAAAGATCAGGATACTGTTACGCTATCTTTATAAGTAAGTGGGCGTATGAAACAATTTTGACGGTAAAAAGGCACTTACATAGTTCAGCATTTTACAAAATTAAAGTAAAGGCGAAAAAATGAGTAGTTAGTGTATAGTCCCAAATCTGGCTGTGTTTACTCTAAAAGTGTTAACTTCAGTGCGAGCTTCAGTGTATTTCTGTTATTTTAAATATTATTTTATTTTTACTAATTTATGCTTTGGTTCAATAATTTTTTTAAAATCTTATTTCGTGTTTCTTTTCTAGTTTTTCTAAAATCTGTTATTTTTTATTAAAATTAATGCAAATTTATAAATAATAGAAAAGCTTAATTTAAATCTGAATAAAAAACTACATTATAATCAATATTTTTATTTCGAAATCGAAACAAAAAAAGTCAAGTGGGAGCCGAAGTCATATTGGGGCCCGAAAATTTGCTAGGGCCTAGGGCCCAACTCCTTGGAAAATAGGCCCTGTTACTTTAGTTTGGGTTAGTAGCTACCCGGTACTAAAAGAAAGAGAAATCGTGTTGTATGTAGCCCACTGCCTCCTACTTGACGAGCTCTGATAGTGCATCATGCCATGTTCTTGCGGTGCGGGCGACCCTGTTCGATTCCCGTCAGTAACAAAACTTTTTTTTACATTTTTTAATATGATAAACCCTCACAACTTGTATGTCGCTTTTATTTTAACAAAGTAAATTACTAACTTTAATTATAAACCAATTAAAAACACGGTTTTTTCCTAATTTATAACAATTTTTTATATGGAAAACTCGCCCAACTCGTATGCCGTTTCTTATTTCACCTAGATATACCATGATTATAATAAAAACAAAAAGGCATACTGCTTAAAAACGCGGATTTTTTTTCCCTATATTTGCAACTTCATTTTCATTTTTTAATATGACGAACCCGCACAACTCGTATGCCATATTACATATCAACATTTTAGGATACAAACTTAATATCACAACAAATTTTGTACTGACTAAAATCACAGAATGTTATTTCATAACTGTACAAAATTTTTGCAATGTAAACTGTACTTGGACATACGCGATCAGTATGCCATCTTTCCTTAAGCAGTTTTATAACAAGAACTTGTATACTTGTCAGTGGCAGCCTGTTTAAAAACGCCGAAAATTTCCTTTTTCAAATACAAGTTCACGTGGCCATAGCAGCCCTTCGGCCCCACCTTAACGGTATGCCAATGGTTTTCCGAGGAATTTTTATTTTGAATTTCATTGCAAAGCACATGGCAGCCTGATTAAAATCGTACCAAAACACATAGTTTTCGAACAAATGACGAATCATTTTTTAATATGAAGAACTCAGGACGACTCTTTGATTCATGCTTTGTTATCATGAAGATATACGGATCATATTGTCATCTGAAAGGCATACTGAGTAAAATCGTATCCCAAAATCTGTCACTATCCCCCGGTCTATTAAGGTCTAATGTAAGGTAAAGAAAATATCAACCACATAAATCTACCAGTGAAAGGGAAGAAACTATATTTCTGTGTTTGGCAGGTTTTACAACGCTACAATTTATGGCAATTCTAACTTGAAATTTCTTTATTAAACACTGCTGAAGCCTATTATATTTGTTGGCGTTTCTGCTGAAATGAACACCGCAATTTGACTATGAAAAAAAAATTAATGAACGTTGTTAGATTAGTGAACATGTTGTTGTCTTTTATCAGAATATTATCAGCTTAACATAATTTTTTGAAGAGTACATTTCAGGGTTCGAATCTCTTAAAATATCTCAAATTAAGTTAAACTCTGTGGCGCCCTTGGGTAAAAAAGTATTCCTAACTTGAAACCACTCAGCCAACCGACGACCAGTGCTGCCGTTCACTCGCCTTTAGCGAACACGGTTATAAACCATAATGACAATTGGGTGGGGGGGACTTAGAGGAGTTGTTTAAGTGCGCACGCGTCAGTCGAAAAGGCAAATAATATATTCACGATCCAGTAGATTGCTTTCAACAGTGGTGCAGTGGTTAGATGCTGTGCTTGTGATGCGATGCTGCGGGTTCATTTCCCGTGGCAAGATATGTTTTCTTAAAAAAAAATTAAGGTTATGTTTGTTATTTTTTTAAATTTGGGTTAGT
Organism: Pissodes strobi; assembly: GCA_016904865.1. Taxonomy (NCBI): domain Eukaryota; kingdom Metazoa; phylum Arthropoda; class Insecta; order Coleoptera; family Curculionidae; genus Pissodes; species Pissodes strobi. The sequence goes on along the minus strand of MU195153.1, from coordinate 13,476 downwards.
TTTGCCTGGTTGCGCCCACGGAGCGAGCGGAGGGCCATGCGTGAAGTGAAATATTAGACATTGTAAAATAGTAAACAAACCCTCTAAGTCCCGCCCACCCAATTGTCATTAAGGTTTATAACCGTGTTGTTAGAAGCGAGTCTGCCGTTCGCTGTGGCTTTATTGTCTTATATAAAAGAATTGCATAAGAAAAATCAGGTACAAGATACGAAACGTTTTCACTACTTTGCATGAATCAATGAGAAGGGTAATAATTCAAATAAATGAGAGAGATGTTACTGAGGACATTTCGCGCTCAAAATAATTCAAATAATATTGATGAATGATTCAAATAGCAAAAAATTAACTTAAAAGACAGATCGGCGGTAAATTAAATCATATTTAGAGGCAATAATATTTATTTCTGTTTTTTTTTTAATTTTAGATTGACAGAGCAAGTGCCGCTAACATTAAACGAAGCAAAGAAGAAATTGAATTCGATAAAGAAGAGGAAGATGACTTTGGATATACAACAAGTAAGTAGAAATAAATAACTGGCATTTTAATTTTCATATTAACTTTTAATATGAACTCTCATAATTTTTCTAACAATCCTGGCTAGTCTAAATCTCGAATAAAACGATCGATGAAAAATTATCAAGTTTATGCCAGTAGCGTACTAGTCTGTTTTCAGCACCGATCTATATGGAGATCGGTGGTTTTCAGTGCTAGGGCTCGTTGCCAATCAACCAAAATATCGATGTCGATATCGATATAAGCCATAACATTAATTGGATTGAATCTAGCGCTGGTTATCTGAAGACTATTTATCGTAGTTACAATGTCTACTCAACATTCGAAAATGAACCATTTCCATCCTAAGTTCTACCCTCGCTATCACCATTCAGCCTTCGACCAAACAAGAATAGACAATATTTTTTTAGGTAATAACGAATGCTTAACTAACATTTTATTCAAAGCATTGTTTTTCGAATTTATATTATATTTATTATTCAATTCGGTTCTGCCAATACAAAGGCAGGAAAGGCACAGATATTCTTGAGTAAAACGTAATTGAGTCCAACATGATATAAGGCATTATCCTTGACATTTGCTGAAGCTGTAGAATAACCATGATTTTCCCTGAAACCCGATTAGGTTTTATGTAGAATAGCATATAATTCCATATGCCCAATTGAGTATTGATAGCGCGTTCCTGAAATAAACATGGAAATGCAAAACAATATTTGGCATCAAACACGTGTTTATTTCAAGGTGCTAAACATTGTATGTATGTACGTATGGATTCCTATCGAAATACGCGGACAGCCTATTTACGTTTTCGTGTTCAATTGAAGGTATCACGGTCTTGAAAGAACGCATTACACTTACTTCTAAATACGTGTCGTTTTCAAGACGTTCGATATTGAACTTCGTACGGATTTATCATATTAATGTTCTGAAAACAAAATCCCAAGTGCAAAACAATGAGCACTTTCCTTTTCAGTTGTAATTAATGAGATTGTAGGACCACGTGTCACCTTTAAATATTAGAATACCATGCATTACGCTCCGTTCGCTATGGGATCAAATCAGAAAATCTAACTAAAACTAACCCAAGGCATACCCAAAATCCAAATAGGCACAGTTACTCAATAGTCGCAGATATGTAATCGATTGTAGCTTTCACACTTCGTTCAAATCAGTGCGCAGTTTAAGATGGAGCGCCTTGAAATAGGCACGTGCTTGGGACCAAATGTTACGTTGCATTTCCGCGTTCATTTCAAGATACTTTGAATTGAATGCAACGATTATGCAAATTCGTCGACAAGACATTGATGGGTTAGTTCTTTGCACACTTGAGAATTTGGTACTTTAGGCAAAGGCACTACCAAAGCTCCTTTTCCAGGATGCTAAATAAACTGATTTTTTGATTCAAAATAGGTAATGTTTACAAGCAAGCGCAAAATAAAACTATAGCAAAGCTTCTAAACTAATATAATAATACCATTCTCTCACCTCGGCTCCTGGGCCAATCAATAACTGTAATGATATTAAGCAAATCTGTTTTACTGAGCTCACGAAAAAGGAAGACCGAAACAACGTGAACGATTTATATGATTTTTATGGACGATTAAAAATTTCGCGCTATAAGGTATCTGACAATAGTGTTAAAAATGTTTTCAAAAATGTATTCAGTTTCTCGAGGTCCCTACGTTTTTGTGAAGATCAGCTTTAAACTTCAGGCAAAGAATATTATAGTATTACACACAATAGAAAACTCATCCCATGTTAAAAATTTGAATCTCCTATGGAAGCAGACTTTTCGAGCCTGCTTCCATCGAGCGAGTCTCGGGGTTAATGCGACCGCGTGCCCGGCCACGTTGCCAAATTTGTGCGCTTGAAATTTGTCCGGCGCGGCACGGCGTCAAAGATAATTCTACTAGGAAAATATTTTTTGGTCGCGTCGCGACGTGTTGTCACACAGTAGCGACTTGAGTAGCAAGCGTGCAGGTCGCAGGAGTAGGCGAAAAGCAGTGATTTTCGTTTACGTATATGAACGTAATAATAATTATTATTGAGTTTTTGTGATTTTAAATTCTAATCTAGGCAAAATGGCGTCAAATGCTGGCAATTCATGCCAATATTTTGATTTTAGACGAAGTAGAAGAACTGACAATGTTCGATTATTCAGATTTCCTTATAAAAATCAGGCCATCTTAAAGCAATGGATTATAAATTCCGGTAAGCTTAAAATACGTTCACATATTAAATTCCTCCCTCCTCATGGAAATTTAACATTTCACCCCTGTATAATATGATTGACAATGGGTGGTATGTATAAAATGTGGGCAAATGCTTTTAATTAATTTTTTTGGAATAAACTTATACAAATTACGAACATCCAACCAGGATAGGTAAAGAGTAAAAGCAAATGCTTTATTTTATTCATTATAGACTCATTATTGTCAAAGATTTAGAAAATAAAGGTTATTTTTGTTCAACAATAATTATAGATATCGTTGCCAATCAACGTCATCTTAAAGTTAAGGTGAATTCGTACCTAACAACTATTACCTGTACCATCACGATACACATATAACGGTATGCTCTTGCCCAGGCAGAACCTCCCACACAGAAACGTGTGACGTCACCCGGGAACAACGCTTCCGATTCTACTATGTAAGCGTGTATAGAACATATGTTTTGAAATGCAATATTCGCAGTTTTGGGGGATTTTAAAGGACATTTTCGATAATAGGTACGTTCCTAATTATACGTGTACGTGTGTTAACTAAAGAATATATTTATATTACTAATTATAATTGATATATTATACATAGTTTTACTCTAGAAAATAATTTAAATGTATAAATGGTTATTTAAGTATTATTTCAACATTTGAGAATTAAGTAAAAAAGTAGGGATGAGATTGGTTGATGTGATGTTTATACTTGATGCGTAGAATCGAGGGGCACGCGGTCATGATAGTATTGTTTTATAGTTCATTCCTTCATAAATTATTTTTTTCTTAATTTAAAAAAATTACGTAAATTCAAATATTCTGTACGCCACTGAAGTAGATGAGCTGCGCAAAGTTCTATTTGATTCTAATATCTTAGCCCATAACATATCCAAAAATAATAATAAAAAAAATCCCTTGCAAATAAAAAGTCATTAAGCATTAAAAAATTATTCAACTTAATTTAGCCCACAAGATATAGTTTTACCAAACTTAAAGTACAATTTTAATTTTCTTTGTATTGACCTCATTATTTAATAGTCAATATTCTGAACCCTTTCAAATATTTTTTGGCCATTTTTACATATTTATTTCATTTCCACTGAAGTAGACTCGGTTTGCAAAGTACTTTTTGATCCCAATACCTTAAGCCATAACATATCCAAAAATCTTTGAAAATAAAAAAGTTATTTTTTACATAATAATTTTTTTATCATTCCATTAAAAATGTTTCAGTGCTTTGTTTTTTTTTTCAATAAACTAGCAAAACATATGAGTTTTTTTTTGTTTTACATTTTCAAGAAATTTCAAGATTTTGTTGGTTTCTTTCCAAGAAATCTTGGACTTGAGAACTAATTTCTTGTCTTGTCTTGAAAAACAAGGATCATTTCTTGTCATGATCTTGTCTTGAAATCAAGACAAGATCAAGACAAAATCAAGAAGTTGTCAAGGAAATGACGACCCCTACATATCGTACCGGATTTGGTTAAAAAGTAGTTTTTTTAAATATACCATTTTTTAAATATAATACTAATTAAGAAAAAAGGAAGGCCTAAATGAAAAAAAAATATTCATCATACAAGTTTCGCTTATGTCTTGACAAGGTAATAGAGCAAATCCCATATTTTTTGCTTGTAAGCTAACAAACATATCACAATAAAATCATATACATATCGTAACGGATTTCGTTAAAAAGTAGTTTTTTAAAATATACCACTCAATTAACAAAAAGAAAAGGCCCAAATGAAAAAAATATTCTTCATAAAACTGTATAGAAACTTAACCTTAAAAAAATATATAAAAAACCAACGGGGTTCGAACTCAGGCCACGCCGCTCCGCCGATAGAGCCGCCGAATCGAGACCTAACCACCTAGACCACTCGGCCACGAGACTGTGAATTTACGTACAAGTAGCCACAGCACAGTTCGGCATAATTATACTATAAGTTTTTAATTTAAATAATCCTATAACATATATAAACACAAAACAAATCTAAAAATTCACTTAACTAAATAAACTATGACAGCGTCAAAAGGAACATTTTTTCCCGGGTGAGGTAGATGCGCGGGTGAGTCAAAAACGAGTCTAGAAATCAGCATACCGTTATATGTGTATCGTGTGTACCATTGCATTTTCATTGGTTAGGTGTGAACAAATAATTTATTATGGGTGCTAGGTTATTTACGCGCATCATTGTAAAAAGTATATAATTTGGCGATTTCAGGTTGGCCAACACATTTTTTCCCATGACCTACTGGGGAGGACTTTAATATGTGAACGGAATATACAGGGTGTCGGGGAAAATGTGAAAAATCTGCCGGGTTCAGATAGAACACGAAAAAATAACATGACAAGTTCCTATATTTTTTCCCTCCCTACGGAGATAGGGGCCCCTAAAGGACGCCGCTGGAAATCGTTTTTTTCTTAAATATCCTCCAAAGTACTTGAACTTGACATAAATTAATTTTCCAGGACACCGTAACTATTTTTTAGACCCCAGTGAAATCTTTCTTTATGTTGGTAATATTCGGTGATTAAACGCGAGTGTAATTCATTAAGGTTAATGTTATTAAAAAAGTACCTTATATTGGCTGCTTAATTTCTTCTATTTCTGCCCTACAAAAATGTAGTTTTCAATCTTGGTCATTCCCATATTAATTCTATAAAGATTTACTTATTAACATCATCACAATATTACTGTTAATTCCTTAACATTTCACACTGACATGACTGACAATGGCAAAAGGTAAAATGTGGGTGAAATATACGAAATGCCTTTTGATGCTATTTTTTTTTTGTTTCACCAAGAGCACAGGGTGATTCCTTACCAAAAAAAAAACGTAAATGCAAAAGTTGTATTATTTTTCCTGTACTATCTTTTAAGCTCCTGGAAAAAAACAAGTGAGTATCGGAAAGCAGCGAAACAAAAGCAACATGGGTTTTCTCAAATGGACCACCCTGTACCAAAAATATATAATATGTTGACATTCAGAGTAGATGTTTCAGAAATATTCAAGTTTGAAACTCACATAATTGCAAATGGCTGCCTCGGAATATAATTTGACAGCTCCAGTAAAGTGAGTTACTAACAATATAATAACAATAATAAAGCGAACACGTTGGCTAGCCATCAGGAATTATTCTTCGCTTCTACGTCCTTCTATGACAGATAGTTGGTAGGTCTCATTTTATGTCCTATCAGCGCACAGAGTTTAAAGAATGTGATAAGTAAACAATCACCCCGACCGGCCCTGTACCAAGCCATATCCATCAGTTCATTTTATTGTGCCGTCACGTGCAGTACGTTTTATTTAGTGCGAAGTGCGATGCCGAAAATAAGTGGAAAGAGAAGACATGCTGACGAGTTGGGAAACATAAGTCAGTGATTCATAATTTTTAGGTAATTAAATCTTTTTGAATTATAATATAGTGATGAAAATATCACCTACAAATCATTGTTTGTCTAGAGGATTATCGTAAAGCATTCAAATTAATTTCCAAGAATTATTATATAGCAAAATAGATTTGCAGGATGCTTACTTCCTTTTGCCTATTGATAGTGTCAAAGGATAACGCCTGTATTATCAAAGAAAACACTTGCAGTCTTTTACATCCTTTAATAACGTAGAAAACATACTTTCATAAGTAAACACGAAAAATAACTGCGCATCGGGCATTAGTCATACCGCTAAGCTAAAAACTGTTTGCGGGGCGGTACGGGCGGCGTAGAATGCTTACTGTTTGCCAAATGAAAGAATGCGGGCAAAAAATGTTCTCGCATATTTAGATGTTGCCACATTTTTTTTCCAATAATCCTAATTTATTTTCTGTATAGTTTCCTATAGTGAATTTACATATTTAAAATTCCTACTTGAATACTTAATTTTGTTATTTTCCTTAATACTACTGTCTTCTATTATTTACTATTTTATTTACACAGGGAAATACGGAATACGGAATAAGTATACTATAATATTTATATTTTATTCGCCTCCAAGCTATTTAAAATACGCGACAATAGGCAACAGTGCGACGTTTACTTAATTTTTAGCGGAGAGGCAGTTTCGTGTTTGGTCGCAGGATATATTAAATACACTTTGACCCTAGACCAACACCTAATTTTTTTAACATATTTTAAAATTTCGGCAGCGACTTGCTTTAGCCATTGGCGTGGAAATTGCCGATGCCGAACTGTGTTGTTATTTATATTATTTGGTTTGTAGGGTCTGGTGATATATAGGTTTTGTCGATTTTGCAACTTCTCTTATTTCACTAGAAAGGGGGTGTTCTATATAGTAGTTTAAGCCAAAAAAGTCGGAAGATCCGCTACATTTGAACCGAAAAAATGCCCTCAAAGTTCAAGTTTTGACACAAATTTTCAGCACCACTTCACAAAAGCACTAGAAATATAGACAAAACACATCTGAAAATCAATTATCGGGTGAAAATATTAACTAGGATACATTTGCGTCGAACGAGAGTTTTGTTCTGGTCCTAATTTAAAGCGACTCATAGCCCCATTAAACAAAATTAAATTTTACTTGTAAATATCCATCCTCCTTTTTACTGTCAACTGTCACAATAGCCAAAACAAAGATTTTTAAGAAGGCACACTGTTGCCAGACGTTTACTGTAGTTTCATCTTGCGGCGGCATCCTTTGATTTGGGAAAGTCAATATCCAAGTTTTGCAAATTTTAGAAGAGGGTCATGGCTCAATATTGTTTTAAACGCCTGGGCATCTGAATAATACTTTTGACAGTTCGTTTAATTTAAAATATGCCTTTTATCGTCTAAAATCCGTTTAAAAACGATTTTAAAACGCAAAATTGTATAAAAATCCGAAATTTCCGGACCTCTCAGGGCGATAGCCGAGGCTTCGGACGAATTTGTCATGTATTTTGAAGCGAAAATTCATTTTAAATTCAACTGTGAAACTGAACCGCTCAGGTAGGCGCAGTGCCCGACACTCCAACTTTCCGATTTCGATAGAGTTGACTAGCTGGTAGTGAATAAGCTGTGCTATAAGTGTCTCTACTCTTTTTTTATTTAGGTGAATGATTTTTTTATGGCAGTAGCACATCCTATATTGCTCGGCGAGAGGTGTGTGTGCGAAGATGTTGATTGACACGGTTCTTGAATAGTTAGTTAGGGGAACAGATGTCCTGGGAGCATATTCGCATGTAACGGGCAAGATGTCCATTCGGCAATGCCGATCGTTTCTTCATATGTGACGTGCACGATAGCATTTAGTCAGATGTCGTGACTGTTACATAGAATCAACAAATAAGTCTTCAATTATTTTAACACTTCATGCATGGCCCTCCGCTCGCTTCGCTCGCTACGGGGGCTCAACGAACAGATACTAACCAAGTGCTAACCAAAACTAACCCAAAATAAAAAAATAAATAAATACAAATTTTGGGTTAGTTTTGGTTAGCACCTGGTTAGTTTCTATTTGTTGAGCCCCCGTAGAGAGCGAAGCGAGCGGAGGGTCATGCATGAAGTGTTTAAATAATTGAAGACATTTGTTGATTCTATATAACAGTCACGACATAATGCTATCGTGCACGTCACATATGAAGAAACGTTCGACATAGCCGAATGGACATCTTGCCTTGTTACATCAGAATATGCGTCCTGGGAGTGAGTTCCACAGTGATGCAGTGCGCCAGACAAAGGAGTTCTTGTAAAGCGATGTTCTAGGTGTTTCCAGTTGTACGACGAACCGGTGCGCTCTTGACGTCTATCGTGACTGTCTGACAGGCGTTGTCAAAGGCGGGCCAAACCTGGGAACATCTGCCGTAAAAGTATCTGTGAAACAGGGATTTCTCGGTCACATGTTTGCGGTGTTTCAGACTATCCAGATTCCGGGTCAACTCCGGGTCACCGACGAGACGCACAACTCTCTTCTGAACGGAATCCAGTAGCTTTAGGGTGTGCTCTGGCGTGGCACCCCCGATGTGTGAGCAATATTCTAAGCACGGTCTTATTTCCGCTTTGTAGAGCAAGAGCAACTGCTGCGGTGTATACATTTGTTGTTGCGAAATAGCGTAACAAGCTTCTGAGAGGCTGATTTTGCGATGTTAGCAACGTGGTCATGCCAGGACATATTGCTGTTGACCGAGACCCCCAGTAGTCCGATTGAATGAAGATGAAGGGATGGTCGATCGTGCCATAATGATATCATTGCCCGCCGTATGGTAAACGTAGCTGATTGGATGATTTTTCAATGTTCATTTGCATTCATTCATCGGAATAAAAGAGACACTCATTCGATTACACTATTCCTTTCTATGTATATATTCGACAAATATTTCACTTCATACATGGCCCTCCGCTCGCTCCGGGGGCGTAACCAAACAAACCTAACCCAAACTAACCCAAGACATGCCCAAATGAAGAAAAACAAACTAAAATATATTTGCATTTTCGACTGAAAAAGTTCAATTTTAATTTTTCCGGCATGCCTTGGGTTAGTTTGGGTTAGTTTTGTTTGGTTGCGCCTACGAAGCGAGCGGAGGGTCATGCGTGAAGTGGAATATTAAATATACTTAAATAGTAAACAAACACTGTTATTCCCCATAAGAAAATGTGCAACTTTTGGAAAAACTGTGCCAGGCCCCGGTGTCGGTTACTAAAATTTCATTATTTTCACGTTACAATTTCAATATTTTCACGTTACACCTGGGAAAGTCGTACTGGAAGTTTGCACTTCTAGGGCAATTAAGGCTCAAAACGCGGATATTTTTTCGGCTCAAATGTGGCGAATCCTCCGATTTTTTTGGCTTAAGCTACTCTATTAGAGGACACCCCTTTTCTAGCGAGAAAAAAGAAAATTTGCAAAATCGACACAACCCATATATCACCAGACCCTTAATTTGATGATATTTTTGAAGATTTTTAACCTTTCTTATATTTTTCTTGCATTTGGTGATTATTATACGCGGTTAACTAATTTTTATATTTCGGATAACTCTCTTAACTGAACTCTCTAAATTAAAATTTTTATTACAAAACAATTCCGATTGTTCTATAAAGAGCATTTTGGAACATACTTGCTTCAATATTGCCTAACTTTTAATACAAAAATTGAGCGCTAGAGAATTTATATGAATTAGCTACGATAAACCGTTTTTTTTTCAAATTAAGCGACGTCATCGATGACGTAAATACAAAACCCTTGGGGAAACGAACTCTACTTATTACTACAACATATTTATGTAATACATACAACAAATATCATAGAATACTATCCTTATTATAAAAATTAGATATTATTATATGACATATTTTGTACTATAAGACTGTAATATTAAAAAAAACAGTAATTAATTTTAACGTCTTAAACTAATCAATATTATCAATAATAATATGGTAAGAATAACCTCGTGCGCCTATGGGAAGACAAGATTTTTTACGTGCTAGTCCTCTACCCCCTTCAGTCGTCGTTAAGGTTCACTCGCTTGGCGCACTATACTCCGCATTTGCTGGGCCGCTGCGCTGATAAAATTACAGTAGGAAATATAAAACATATCTAAGGGTTTATTTTAAAGATCACATAGGAATTTAAATTGTGTACCATTTGGTTAAATATAACATCTTTAGTTTTTACAAAACTCCTTAGGCCAGTCGTTAAATATTTAAGACGAGTGTAATCACTCGGGTTTAAAATAAAACGACGAAAATTAATTAAGCACCCCAAATTACTGTATTAAACTCTTTACAACTTACACGCTGTCGGCATATGACTAAGTATGACTAAAACTCTCGATACCGTGTTATATAATATAATTCGGATACCTACCGAATTACACGTAGTAAGCAAAAAACAATAAATAGATGAAAATATTTACGATTTTATGATAGCTAAATTGGTGAATAACCATAACAGGGGCCAAAGCAGTTTAAGAGTCCTTAGGGATTATCATAAATAAGGAAAAATATATTTGCGCCTAGACAAGAGGTGGAATATTTGGGCTATATGTTTAATTCTAAACAAATGATCTGAGAATTATCAGAAGGAGAAAGAAGTTTAATTAAAAAATTATTGTCTGTAGAAATTGATGTCTGTTGTATAGGGTGTTAGTTGTTTTGACTAAAATGTCACCCGCAAAAATGGCTCGACAGTTTATAACATTATGTTTGATATTAAAAGGCCTTGGGATCAGCTTTCGAAACGAAAGTTTGGAAGCTGTTGAGGCCTGGAACTATAATATATATATCCTAGAACGAAAAGCAGAGCTAAAACCAAAAACAATTGAAATAACAGATTAAATGTATAATAGACATATGTAGAAAAATGAAGTAGTAAATAGAAAAGAAGAAGGAAGAAGGAAAAGAAGAAATAAAGTATACTTTACAGGGTGTTAGTTGTTTTGACTAAAATATCACCCGCAGACTATTGTCTGCAAAATAGCTGTATACTTTACAGGGTGTTAGTTGTTTTG
>MU195152.1:1886-16567 GCA_016904865.1 Pissodes strobi | reverse complement strand
ACCTTAAGCAAGCAATGGTCATCACTTTTTTAATATAAATACGCTACCGAATCTTCAGTCGTCAGATTTTGTTCTCATCTAAAAACAGCTCCCAGGTTATTTAGACAGCTGCCTTCGGGTTCTATCCGCTCCTAAGTTTAGCTAGACAGCTACCTCTAGGTTCTACTCCTTTATTCCCTACCAAAACCTAGTACCGGCTAGCCACCTGACGGCGCTAGGACTAGGGATTTCACAACCACCGTAGTAAAGTCAAATCAAGAAGTTTGTGAGAGTACCGAGAAAGACAAGTATCTAAGTAGAGTCAGTTAAAAAATTTAGTGAAATATTCTAGTGCTCTTAAATAAGACAGTAAACAAAGACCTATAAACAATAGCTCAACTCGAGAAAACATGCGCACCTTAGTAATCGGTTATAATAGAATCTCATTTTTTGACCAACAGTCATTGTTAAAGTTTTATCATTAATACACTGTTATTGTTATAACTAAACGTGCTTACTTTATCATCTTTTCTTTCCCAACGTAACTCGGCCTCGGACTATCTCAGTTACATCCTTGTACGCTAAGCAAGACGTATCCTCAAGAATAGAACAAACAGTGGCAGATTAAGGGAAGCGTTAAGTCTAACCAAAAGACCCCGTCATTGTACTAATCGCGACACGACTCTTCTGTGAGACGTTATTCTTTAACCCTACATTAGGCGCGTGGGCTACATACGTAGCCCGCCTCATTATTAATTCCTGCGGCTAGCTCCAATATTTTATTGCGTCGTCGCAGTTCTCAGTGGCTGCTTAATAGACATCGATATACAGACAGTGTTGCCAGACCTACTATTTTAACAGTAGATTTACTGTTCTTAACTTTAACCTACTGTTAAAATGATTTATTAAAACATGGGCAAAAATAAAAAAAACGACCCTAATTCACAGCCACACCGATAATTTTTGCTTTGTTTTTTGATCGTTTCCATCTGATGTTGGTAATAAACCTTCGGGGAATTCCCCACTTACGGACGCTCAAAGATCGTACTGCTTTTGATTTTATATTCGCGCGTTGGGGAACCCCCTATATTATTTTCGTTTGTTTTGATTTTGTGCGCGTCCGTTTTTGCTTGAATGTAAGTTATTTGAAACAACTTACAACTTGTTTCTAAGTCTGTTGATTGAGTAATCGTTTTTGTGGGTGTTTTAATGTTAATAGTTATAACGTGATTTTTTTACAGTGGAGAAGATGAGCAGGTACCTACTTAATTTAGTTTATCTTTTAACGAAGAAATCAGGTTTAATTGTAAATATTTTTAACTTCGAGGATGTTGATTTATCAGGTGGGGAAGGTCCGTCTAGTAGTAAACCCTGTAGAAAGAGGGTAAAGTATTCACAAAAATACAGGCGCGAATGGGAAAGCAACGAAAATTTTGCAGGTTGGCTTGGACAGGGGAAAACTAATACCGAGGCAAATTGTACTGTCTGCAATAAATGCATTAATGATTGGTTCCACTGGTAAACAGATTTTATTACGTCACAAAGAAAGCGCTGCTCATTTGAAATTGGCAAAATCTGCTAAGAAACAACCAACGTTAATATTTGATTAATGTTTATATTTCGTTACCAGATTTTTTTTTAAAGTTTGTCCAAAAATATTTTTGTTTATGGGTTTAATGTTAGATTAAGGATATGTATGCATACTTAATTTGTGGTTTTTCAATATATTTTGTCCATAATTTATAAAAACGCATTTAATAAAAAAATCCTACGGGTCGGATAGACAAATGTACTGTTTTTATTGCCTTATCCTACTGTTAAGTAAAATATCCTTTGGCAGCACTGTAGACAGTATTCGCTCAGATTTGTATGTAGGCGGACGTGTGCTTCTAAGATATTAGTGAATATTTACGTCTGGGCCACGATCGTAGCCCGTGCGCCTAATCTCGTAACTATTTTTTTATGTTCTGGTGACTTTTCTATTACAATGAAATTTCTTTTCTTCTACAGGAGATTGCGTAAATAGCATTGCAAGACAGGAAAACAGTAATATAGGTTTTATTCGATGGGCAAAGTGCAAAAACTTGGTGTATGGGTATGGGTACCGTAGGCGTTAAGCGACAACAGCTTCTGTTGCTTAAACCAATTGCATAACGCTTACACGCATACTGCTAGTATTACGAAAGCGGCTATCCAAGAACTGGGTTGAAAAGTTGTTCCACATCCACCTTATTCTCCAGACATTTCTCCATTAGATTTTCGCCTTTTCCTGTCTTTATCGAACAACCTGCGAGTTAACTCCTTTGATAACGGAGCTTATCTTCAGAATTTGCAAAATGAATTTTTCAAGTCTAAACCACCCACTTTTTTCAGGCGTGGAATTGAAAAATTGCTAGAACGTTGGTAAACAATGGAGGAGAATACCTTGTTGAGTAGGTTTTCGGCTTTGTTTATCTCAATTCATTAAATCTAGATTTAAAAAAAAAACGCTACGGACTTATGCATCAACCCAATATATTATATTATTATTATAATAAATAATATATAATATCAATATTATTTGCTGTCGTAGAAAAAGTATAGTATGCAACGCGTGTGAAAAGTGTTTTTTTCAACACTTGTTGCACAATATACTCTTTCAGGATTATTAGTGCAATGGACATGATCATAAGTTATGATACTTACTTTGGTTTCTTACGGTGTCAATCCACATTCTGCTTTGAGCTAATTTATGTTTAACTGTTGGAAAAGAGTAAAATTTATACTCAAAATTTTTCGTATTATTCGTACAATTTTTGACACAGCATCTAAGATAACCCATTATATCAAAGATTTCGATGTATTCCGTAAGTTCCACATTTCTCCGACTCGCGCGCACGATCGTTCGTCATTTCCCTCACTACCCTCACGCACAGAGCGAATAGGGCCTCAAATCGTGAAAAGTCCATGTTACATTTGCTACACATGACATCATAAGCGTGACAGATAGTGTTATTTTGTCTATTTAAACTTAAATTTGATTATAACGTATCGGAATACGTTCAAATGAAGAAAATAAATTGGAACTAACTGAAACTATCCGAAAGTTTATTGAACGACTAACTAAAAGCACCAAAACGGGCTAAAACGTATCGAAATAGATTAAAATTATTGAAGTAAGTTAAAACTAACCCGAACTAACCGAATTTTGGAGACTAACCAAAACTAAAGAAAAACATTAAAATTGCTTATAACGTATCGGAACCGGTTCAAGTGATTAAAATAAATTGGAAGTGAAAGTACCCGAAAGATGATTGAATGACTAACCAAAAGTAACTAAAAGCAGCAAAAACGGCGAAAAAATATCGAAATAAAAAAAATATTGAAGAAATATAAAACTAACCCCAATTAACCGAATTTTGGCGACTAACCATAAACATTAAAACTGCTTATAACCTGCCGGAACCGGTTCAAATGACTAAAATATATTAAAACTAACTGAACTTACCCAAAACTAACCAATAATAATCAATCAATCAAAATGGGTTAAAACGCATCGAAACAGATTAAAAATAATGAAGTAAGTTAAAACTAACCAAAAATAACCAAAAACCCTAAAATTGGTTATAACGTATCGGAACAGGTTTAAATGACTAAAATAAATTAAATCTAACTGAAAATAACCGAAAGTTGATTGAACGACTAGCCAAAGCTAACTAAAAGTAACCATAGGTACCAAAAAGGACTAAAACATATCGGAACAGACTAAAAATAGTAAGGTAATTTGAACCTAACTTTAAATTAACCGAATTTTGGTGACTAACTAAAGTTAACCAAAACCATTAAAATTGGTTGTAACGTATCGAGTTCAAATGGCTATAATAAATAAAAACTAACTAAACCTAACCAAAAGCTGATTGAATGTTTAACCAAAACCAATCAAAATTAACCAAAAACACCAAAAAGGGCTAAAACGCATCGGAACAGATTAAGAATATTAAAATAAATAACTAATTATTTTGGTTAGTAACTAAAAGCACCAAAACGGACTAAGACGTCGAAATAGATCAAAAATATTGAAGTAAGATAAAATTAATTCAAATTAACCTTATTTTGGTGACTAACCAAAAATACCCAAGAGCACTAAAATCGGTTATAAGTATAAGAACCGATTAAAATGACTAAAACTAATTAAAACAAACTGAAATTTGCCGAAAGTTAAGTGAACGACTAACCCAAAGTAACCAAAGCAAAACGTATCGGAATAAGTTGCAAAAATTAAAGTAAGTTAAAACTAACCAAAACGAACCGAATTTTTGCGACTAACCAAAACTAACCAAAAAAATTAACTTTGATTATAAAGTATAGGAGTCAGTTCAAATGACTAAAATAAATTGGAACTAACTAAAGCTAACGGAAAGTCGATTGAACCACTAACCAAAAGTATCTAAAAATAAACAAAAGCACCAAAACGAATCGGAACAGGTTAAAAATATTACAGTAACGTTATGGCTAATTATATATTCATGTATTTTCTTATTTAAGAGTGAAGGGTAATTTTTAGGTCTTCATATCTGCACCTCTTTTTATTTATTTTTGTTTCAATTATGATGTTTTATATTATTGTTAAAAATGCATTTCTTTAATTATATAATATAAACACTCGTGTTTGTTATTTTACTTTTTTTAAACTCTGCTTTTAGAAACGATTTGAATTTTAACACATCTCATTTCTGAGGTTTTATTCATCATTTTCAATGTCCTCCCTGTTGCATCTTTGCGAAGAACTGTGATTTTTTATCAGAATTTAGGGTTTGCTAAAATTAATACTGATTATTTTACCCTGTTATCGTATACAAACATAATATTTATGCATAAAAGATTCAAATTTATTAAATTAGGATATGAAAAAAACGATGACTTTACGTTCTAAAGCACCGGATACTTCACCCACAAGTCCTTAAAACTTCTTAGAATTCAAATCCCCCAAATCGAGTCGAAATTTTAAACAATAACACATCTCGTAGATCACGACGCGTCTTTATTAAAAAGAATCCGTAGAGGAAGCATTGTTTAATGGTGTATCCTAGGCATTTAATTGGCTTTTTGACACACCAGATGCCGACGATGCTAAATTTTAGTCTCAATCGCTTAAAAAATTATCTCAAAAAAATCATGATGTTCAATTCAAGTTCAAATTATTTCAGATGCAATAGATAATTATAATTCTTCTGCTTTTTCATTTAGAACCAACGAAGAATTACTGGATAGTAATACTGAAAGATTTAATAACTTTTCATTAGAAACTAATTCCAGACTAGAAAACTTAGAAACAAAACAAATTATCTTAAAACATGTTAATATGATTGTACAAGTTATCACAAAATTAAACGAACAAAGTGATATTCTGATCTCAACTATTCTATTTGCAAAACAAAATATTATTCATCTCTTACTAATCTTAGACAAGATTTGCTAAAAGTAAAATTAGGAATTAATGTCGAATTTACTTTTCCAATTAACGATTTAAACAATGTTTATAAATATTATTCTATTTGCGATTTAACAGTGATTTATAATAAATCCGCTAGTTCAAGAACTGGCAATAGGATTAAGGGATATAGGTTATATAATTGTAACCTATATCCCTTAATCCTATTGCCAGTCGTTTACCCAAATACAAGCGTTTATTCCTGTATCTATTCTTCTTACCCTTTCCTTTTAATAATTACAACAAAAGCACAGTATGGCGATGACCGTCTAAGAAGTGTGTCTCCTTGCAAAAAGTTACCAGAAGAGGACTTATGTCAGAGCACTGCAATCTACCAGACGACTGTCCTTCACCAACCATCAAAGCCGAAATGGAGATATGGCACACATTGTCAACTAACACATGGTTATATGGCATATCAAAGAAAATCACCGCTTCGATCAGCAGTAGCAACCTAAATTCTGATATTGTGGACGCTGACTTAACTGGTGTAGCTATCTTCGAATTGAAACCAGGATGCAAGAGTTATAGTTCATCGACAGTTCTGTATGCAACTTCGACCAAACTTCCAATTATTTCAATTACGTCCCACCTATCGATATCACTAAGGACGACTGCTGCATTTTCAATTGAGTGCCACTCCTATAGAAACGTCAACATTCAAAGACCTAAATTTGAATTAACTTCGACATTCCCGTAGAAAATTTAAGCAATTTGATAAGATATTTGACCAAAATATCAATACCTCCTATTCCTGCCAAACATGTTCCTGGTCATCTGCCACCGTGGGGATCATTCTGCTAGTTTGCCCATCCACAATCCTGCTCTGCTGCTGCTGTAATTGTTCATGGCTTCCGGTGATAGGAAGGTTCTTTCCTAAACGCCGCAGCTATTGCTGACTGCCCAGTATATACATCACTAACCACAACGAGAGGTTCGAATTAAATTTGGCGACCGTAGTTGACAGCGTGGTATCACGAATATTATTGGTAATGTCTAAAGAGTATTCAGTACATCATATTAATCAAAATAGAATAAAAATAGGACAGTACTCTTTTTCAAAAATTGAAAAACACCCTGAACGATTTTTTCAGTATGTTAGAATGGACTATGCAACTTTTGGTTACATATTGGCTAAAGTTGCACTATACTTAGAGAAAAAATGGATACATTTTAACACTGAGCCCATAGGGCCAGAGGGAAGATTAGTGGTTACCTTGAGGTGAATATAAAATTAGATACTATTTATATATTTTAATTATTTTTTCAAGGGTTAATTGAAAGACAACGAACTAAATTAACAAAACAAAAAATAGGAAAAAGAGTACAAACAACGGAGAAATAATTTCAATGTGCATATTTACCTGCAAAGTCAAAAAATAGATTAAAATTAAGCTAGTATTTCATAAAAAATGTTTCAGTAAAAATCATGTATATAATTATGTAAGCCTATAAATTTTCATACTCGTCGGTATTAAAAAATAGTTTGGATAGTAAGTTTGCGGCTTTGAGTAAGCGTACTTTTGCACCAAGTTCTGCACTTCGTTTCTAAATTGTAAAATATCACTGTCATCCGGAGGTTTATATACATCAGAGTGTGGAGCTCGCTTTTTGACGAAGTATTCCAATTTTTGCTTTTCAATTTGTATCAGAGCGTCGACTTGATTAGCGCGTTTTCTATATCTGCTTGGTAATACTGTGTTTTTTTTTATGGCAGTGGCACACACACTAAAGGAAGACCCTATGGCGCTCGACGAGCGGTGTGTGTGCAAAGATGTTGATTGGTTCAGTAGAAGATGTAGATGGGGCTGAGATGAGTGTATATGATGTTCTTCTTCATCAGAATAATTTTCGGTGGCATATTCAGTAGCATCATTATTGAAGGCCTCGGGTTCAAGAGATGGTTGCGTACTTAGGTTCGCATCATCAATGCTTTCCTCACTTTCTGCCAGATTGCTTTCGCTGTGACGAGATAAAAATTGGTCTTTCAGAAAAAAACATATTGTTAAATAGGGCCATTGCGATTTGGTCATCATGTCGCCGGGGTCTCCAGATCAAAGTTCAGGATTTATTTAGTTCCCTTTTAAAGTAGTCTCTAAAGCTCTTCCATTTTGATTGTGCCTGTCTACCTAAAATCAACACATCCAAATGAGCAAATATTAAGGTAAACTTGTTTTTGTTTTAGGTATTTGGCTACAGGAGAGTCATTCAAAAGCTTATCTTTCACATTTCGTATAGGTGCATCAACGGTGTCTAAAATTGTGAAAGAAACATTAAGTCATTTATGGGATAGTATGCAACCAGACCACAAGCCATACTGACAACAGACATGTCTCGAAAAACGAGTGATGATTTTTGGAATGTTTGGAATTTCTGTAAAATATTCTGGAAGCATGTAAATCATTACCTTCCTAACACTAATATTAAAATGCCCTTTGTTTTCATAGCCGATGAGGCATATCCTCTTCAGAATAATATTTTAACACCATACAGTAGGGATCGTTTAGATCCACAACAGTTATATTTTAATCGCAGATTATTAAGGGCACGAAAAAGTATTGAATGTACATTTGGCATTATATATTCAAAGTGGCGACTTTTGTCAAAAGCTTAGGGATCGATGAGGAAACTGCCGATATGATAATTAAAGCTATTTATATTTTACAGAATACTATACTTGATCGAGAAGGTTTTGAAAGGCACTTAAAGGAAGTTACTAACGAATTTGTGGATTTATTAACCAGATGGAGAAATGTCATCAGTGTGAAAAGCGATTTGTAGAAAAATATTCTGTATGGCTCCAAAAATATTTTATTGATTCCGATAGTGATATATACAGGTTAAATTAAAAAAATTGGACGACCTGAAATGCCTTTCATCGAAAGCAGTGCAAGAACTCAAAAAAGAAGAGTGGCATCCTTAACAAAATCAAAGTCTCCTGAAGAACTTGCTCTTGCTACTGAAATTAGCTATGGAGCACAAAAACTGAAACGGAGTTTTATCCACAATACCGAAACAGAATTATTGCACACGACGCGCGTTTCGCTAACCAGGTTAGCATCATCAGGAGATGATTAAAACTGTTTTAATCATCTCCTGATGGTTAGCGAAACGCGCGTCGAATGCAATAATTATGTTTCGGTATTGTGGATAAAACTCCCTTTTAGTGCATGTTGCCGAAGGTTCCAAACCCCAACATAGTATAGAGCACAAGGTAAAAGAAAAATCGCCAAGCAAATAGGACAAATTGTAATATCGAAACATTCGTATCCATCAGAAAAAGTAAACCTGAGCCGGAACCCTATATGCCAATGGAAACCCTAGCACTGACGGTTGATTTGAAATTGACAAAATAGGTGCGGCTGAGAGAAATGTGAATTTGTACCCGCCTTACTACTTAGTTTTAAAAGCAAAAAATTAATGTTATCCGACGAACATAAACAAATTGGAAAATTGTACAGAGGTAAAACTGCAGAGTTTGTTTGATCACACCTGCCATCGTTTGGTCCAAGTACAAGATGAAGGGTTTACTCAAACTTTTTAAAATAATAAAATGGTTGTTTGTCAATTAAATTGTAAATGGGGCTTGGATGGTAGTGGTGGTCATGCAAACTACAAGCTAAATTTTTCAGGAGTACGGCAGCGTTTAAAATAGTGATGTCCTTTTGACATCATTCGTCCGTCTAAACCTCGTATATAAATATGAAGGTGATGAAGAAGTGGTTATTTGGCAAAATCCTAGGACATCTTCTACTACTACTGAAGTAAATAATATAAAGTCTCAAATATCAAATTTTACGTCAACTAAGGTAACAACTTCTTTCGGTCATGAAATTTATATAAAACATTATTTGTACCTAACTATGCTGGATGAAAATGCTCGTAATGCTGTTATAAAAAAAATCGTCGTCTCAAACGTGTTATATGTGCGGCGGCGCAAGACCCAAAAAAATGAATGACCTAACTCATATTAAAGTTAAACAGTTGAAAGATAATTAATAACTATCAACTTTACACGCCCACATAAGGTTTTTTGAAGGTGTGCTACACATTTCGTATAGATTGGGTAATCAAAAATGGTAAATCCGAAAAGACGATAAAGCAGCATTTGAGACAAGGAAAAAAGAAATTATAAACTAAAATTAGAGCCAGGGCTTTTAGTATATGCAGCTAAACAGGGATATGGAAGTACAAATGATGGAAATACCGCCCGAAGGTTTTTTAAAAATTGCGACAAGGCGAGCGAAATTACAGGCGTAGATAAAGATCCTCTTAATCGCTTTAATGCCATTTTACACTTTATCAAGTGGATTTTCCATCAAAAGAAATTAATTTAAAATTTATTTATATGAAACTGCTGAACGATTTGTATTTCTATATCCCTGGTACTATATGCCGGCTTTAGTACATAAAACCCTTTTAAATGGAGCAGATATTATCAGTTCATTTGATCTGCCAATAGGGCAATTGTCCGAAGATGTTCAGGAGGCAAGACACAAAGAATACCGGCATTATAGAGAGCACAACACAAGAAAAACGTAGTGTTCTATTTTGTTTATCACTAATATATTTTTATGCAAGATTACTTTTTATACTTTACTATTACTTTAAATGTTTCTAAATACCCTCTGTATATATGTTATATTAATTTTTATTAAATATTATTTATAAATTCTAGACTAAATATTTATAGGCATTAAAAAGATGTATTTCAATATTTTCTTAAAATTCCAGTATTATATTTGAAACTGTATATACAACATACATTAAATTTGATTAAGATTTGGCTGTACCACCCTGTAAAAAGATGTTTAAAAATGTTAATGTTCCTTATTATTAAAAATTTTTCATTTATGCGGTAACTATTAATGTAAATAAATTAATAAATTTAATGTAAATCAAAATAATTAATGTTAAATTAATACTGCATATTTTTGAGTACCCTGTATTGATAAAAGTAAAAATAAAGTTATAATATTTATTGAACATAAACAAATGATCTCTCTTTAAATGACGGTGACCGGAAAATATATTCGGAGAGGAGATAGTTATTTGTTTTACTAGGCAGCAAAGTAGTAGATTGACTGACGCGGGTGATAGTTCAGGTTAGATAGGAATTCAGCTAAGGCAGTCAATCTACTTTGCTGTCGAGTTGAACATATAATTTTTTCTCCGATTGTTTATAATGATATATGTATATTGTATATTTGCAAATTATTACAATTCCCACAATCTTTTAATTTTTCCTGTAGTGATAAATTAAAACAAAATTTGATAGAAATCGCAATTGTTCGAACGGTTGCTATGGAAATGTATATGTCCATAATAATTATAGTTTGATAACTTATGGCAAACGTTTTATTCCCATGGAGACCAATCATTTTCCTGCCTAGGCAGCAAAGTACTTTGCTGTCTGCAAAATTAATATTTGCTGTCAATCGGAGAAAAAAGTTTTACTTATGAACCTGGTGGAAAAGTTTAAACACATCATAGAAAATAAAAGAACTGATGGGACCACCAATTTGGTGAAAAAAACTGCTGCCTGGAAGTGAATAGCAGAATTATACAATTCAAATGATGTGACCATCAGGACCGAGAAGCAACTGAAAAAGCTGTGGGACAACCTCAAACAACATTAATAATAAGTATTGTTACAGGAAACCAAAAAAATACTGTTGTATTTTAATAGCATTTAAAACAGATTTGTTTACAATTTTCTTTTTATATGTTTTCAGAACTAGGAAGAATGATTCTGAAGCAAAAAAACAGATTACAGTATAATCCCTCTTAACCGGCTTCACATTAATCGGCCGACGGATTAACCGGCCTGTTTACATACGTACTTAATATTATAATATTAGGCCACCCGAATTTTATTACACATTATTTATGCGCGGCACCCTCTTTGTCATTCGATAGCCTTATGGACTTGGTTTCTGCAGAAACATCGAAGAGGTACACCAAGTAATGGACTAATATGGAAAGAAAAGTTTTTAGCTCTCCACAAAAAAATTTAAATGCAAGTGAATTTGATGGTAGCGATGGCTGGCTTAACCGATGGAGGAATCGACACGGAATTCATTTTGCACATGAGGGTGGAGAAGAAATGTCTGCTGAAGTTTTGGTGTAACTGATTTCAAGACCAAGATCGGGGTCAAAGTTTAAATAGAGGAATTAACTCCTGAACAAGTGTATAATATGGACCAAACCGGAATGAACTTTAAAATGTTACCAGAAACAATTTTTCTAGACAGCAACGAAAAGTCGGCCTCTAGTTTCAAGAAAAACAGAGCGCATTACATTAGCTGTTTGTTCCAATGCAGCAGGAACCCACAAAATCCCACTTTTTGTCAATGGAAATCATCTAAGCCACTTGCGTTCAAGAACCTAAATCCGTCGTCCCTTCCCGTATATTACAGCAGAGACCTGTTTAAAGTGTGGTTTGAATCGGAATTTGTTCCAAAGGTAAAAAAGCATTTAAAGAACATAAACATGTTTATCAAAGCATTGCTACTTTTGGACAATGCACCAACTCATCCTCAAAATTTGACCTGCGATACAGCTGACATTAAAATAATTTACCTTCCCTCTAATATTACCAGTTTAGTGCAACCAATAGACCAAGAGGTGATTGAAAGCTTGAAAAGACGATACAGACGTAAACTCGTTTCCGAAATTTTGCAACGTTCAGGGAGTGAAGACAAGGACCTTCTAGAAATCGCAAAACAAATCTGATCTACATGTAGTTACAGCTCGTTAAGAAATACCGTCCTCCACTTTCATAAAGTCTTGGCGAAAACTCTGGCCAGACATCGAAAAATTTGTTGAAAATGCAAATTTTTCAGAAGGTGAAGGGTGAAAAACAAAGCCATTCTTTAAAAGTTATCGGGTAACGAAAAAATGCAGCCAGAAGATACAGACAATTGGTTGAAACAAGTTGATGAGCATCTTGAGAACGATTTTTTGAACGATGATGAAATCATAGCTTTAGCAACCAAAGAATATGAAAAGAATGATGATATTGATGATGGTGAAAGTGGTGACGTCGAAGAGGGGGAAACGATGTCTCAAGATGAAGCCAGAAATGTGATGGACATAGCATATTGAGCAGCAAAGTGAATCAACAGCCCTAGACGTCTTGATCATGAAAAAATGGAGAGCCTTCGCATTCAAAAACTCACTGCAGGTAAAGAAACAGAAAAAGATTACAGACCTTTTCCAAAAATAACTACATTCAGTAATATGTAAACTTGTTCTAAAAACTGTTATGCAAATATTGTAATATGTATGTAGATAGACTCAAATCTACGAATAAATACGTCTTTAAAAGAAACCTTTCTAACTTTTTATTCGCAAAAAATATGCTGAAAATATACACGTCGGATTAGCCGGCCAAAACGACAACCGGCCACTTGCGTAGTCCCGAGGTGGCCGGTTAATAGGAATTATACTGTATACAAACTGGAGGCGGACCACCACCAGATGAAGACAATGACCCGCTTAATGAAATGGTTCGACAAATAGTGTCAACAATAGATTACACACTAGAAAACCCTTGGGATAGTACTGGTTTAATGATATTAAAGAGAAAATATTTTTTCCCTGCAATACAAATTATAATTAATTATATTGAATTTGTAGATAGTCAGAATCGTAAACAAGAAAAAATAGGTGAGTCAAAAGTTTTAAGTAACTCCGTAATTGATGAAGTTGACCGATCAGAAGGACAAGAAATTTTAAGGGATTCTGCACGAAATTGTCACAAATCTGAGGGTAAGTTTCAAATTTTGCGCTGAATATAAACTCAATTATTCATCATGTTGTATTGATTTAAAATTTATTGATTAATGTGGGCTCGATTGTAATTTTGTTCAGATCGTGTTGCAGGATTTAGTACTGGTGTTAAAAGATAAGTTCTGTATGCATAATCATTGTCATCTAAAATGAGACCTGAAAAGAAAAAAAATGGGCACCGCTTGTGCTTGTGCGTATGTATACGCGCAGCGAGTCCCTTCGCAAGCCCCGCCCCCGTGTCCGAACACGGTGAGCGAGCCAACCAGGAAGCAGCTCGCGCATACTACCTTGTTGGTAGGTGCGTTTCTGATCTCCTGATAGATAGGAGTTTTAAGACATTTTAGAAAGTTGATTTTTGAAAACTAGGAGTAATGTTGTAAGAAAAATGGGATGAAAAGTGACATTAAGTTAAGGCGGCCTTAATCGCTTGTAAAATAGTGAGATATCTCTATATATGGTGCGTGTGGGGTGCGATGTTCCGGGGTATATCTGAGATTGGCCAAATTGGCCGTAAGTGGCGAGCCCTTTATTTGTTGTTCTGAGAACCTGCATGCTATATTGTCAATATATTCATTGACATATTCAATGTTTGCCATAGCATGCAGGTCCGTGATCTTCACTCTATCCCGGAGGGATAGGGAGAAGGCAGCCCGTAAATAATTATTCTGAATAACCTGGAGTCTTTGTTTGTGGCATTTTGCCGCCGAATACCATACCGGGGCACCATATAGTAATGCTGGCCTTATGATCGATAGAGGGTCAGCTTAACTGACAGGACTCAGGTAGGATCTGCCCGCTACCAGCAAGCTCAACCCCTTTTTAATAGCTTCGTTTTTATTTACTGTGGATTGAATATGTCTCCCGTGGTTTAATTTGGTATCGAGAGTAATGCCCAGGTATTTAACCTGGATTTTCGGCGTTATGACAGTATTCCCTACTACGAGGGGTGTGATGTCGATATCCCGTCTTTTGCGGGTGACTAGAATAAGCTCCGTTTTTGCAGCGTTAAGTGTGACTTTTCATCTCTCGTAGTAGGGAATGAGTGCATTTAGCTGCGCTGTCAGGTTAGATTTAGCCACGTCTGGTTGAGGGTTGCGGGAGTAAATTGGCGTATCGTCGGCAAATAAGGCTAGTCGGGTGCTAGGATGAGACGGCAGATCTGCTATAAAAAGATTGAAGAGTAGCGGCGATAAGACTGTACCTTGTAGCACTCCAGCTAGCAGTCGCCTGCTAATCGAGGGACTACAGCCAATCCGGTTGGTGAAAGTGCGCCCGGCAAGTATGACTCGATGAGCGCTATCCAGTACAGTGGGAAGCTGTACTTTGCTAAAAGCTTGTACAGCAACGCATCGTGCCACACCTTGTCGAATGCTTTCTCTATGTCCAATAACAGGAGCGCTGTAGATTGCCTGCTGTTAAACCCTTTATATATATATAT
>JAEQML010070759.1:0-16567 GCA_016904865.1 Pissodes strobi | reverse complement strand
CCCAATTTTGTTTTTAATATTTGCCAACGACCTCAATAAAAAGATTAACATTTCTTCCTTGTACCAATTTGCAGATGACACATCATGCATAGTGTCGTCTGCCGACAAAAATTTGTTGTCAAAAAAAGCCATTGAGATTGCAGAAAACGTGTTAGAATGGTGTACAGCCAATAAGCTTATTTTAAATACCGCCAAAACTTCTTTAATTGGTTTTCGAGATAACAAGAACGAGTCTCTATATGTTTCCATTAATGGTAAGACCATAGAGCAAACACAGTCTGTCAAATTTCTAGGAGTAACTTTAGATGATAATCTTCAATAGACGCAACAGGTTGTTAATGTTGTAAGTAAGATCAGTAAGGCAGCATATGCCATTCGTTTCTTGCGTCACCAGGTAAGTTTAAATATTGTGAGAATATTCTATATGGCTGGGGTTCAATCTGTACTTTCATTCGTAAAATTCGTTCGAGACTGCTAGACGTGTATAAATTCGCTCCGACTTTTTTAAAGTTTTTGATAGTTTATTCTATTAAAACGAACCAGTGTTTGGTATCAAAAAAGGCAGAATATTTTCGGTAACATATTGCATCAAATTGGAAGTGAATTGAAACTGTTTTGAGTAAGTGAAACTACATATATGCAATTTGGTTATCTTGAAAAATAATATTTAAAGTATCGTAAAAAATATCGAGTGAAACCCTATCAGCAGATAAAGCAAACAACAACAACAACAACAAAAAAAGTAGTTCTGTGTGGTGCCTACAATTTAAGCTGAAATAAATATAAACTGTACCAGTGTCGTGGTGTTACCAAGGCCTGATATGATCAATAAGCAAAAATGAAAAATGGAATGTTCAATATGTAAAAGAATTCAGCAACCGGCAAAGGATAATAAAAACCCCTGTTTCCCTTGTGATACATGCAAAAGAATTGTTTGTTCAGACTGCAGCGAACTCACTCCATCTGAATTAAGATGCATGCCATTACAAAAAAGAACTCTGAAATTTTGTTGCAAAAAATGCAAAAGCTCTGAAATAATGGAAATCTTACAAAAAACAATCGAAGACAAGGCAAGAATTATTAAAGACCAAGAAACTATAATACAACTACTACAAGAAAAAATTAACAACACAGAAAAGCAACAAAACACTCCATTGTATTCCACAGTCCTAAGAAATGAGAGTGTGAAAGTATCAAACAATTTCCCAAAAATAATGTTAAAGCCAAAACAGAATCAAAGTACTGATCAAACAGTGAAAGATATGAATACAAACATCAACCCAGTGGAACTAAAACTTGGTATCACTAATGTAAAAAAAACAAAAAATGGATCAGTAATTGTAAACTGTCAAACAAAACAAGAAATTGAAACACTAAAAATTGAAATGGAAAATAAGCTTCAAAATGCATATGAGGTACAACTAACAAAAATGAGACAACCAAGGATTAAAATAATCAACTTTAATCAAGAAATGGCAGCAGATCAGATCCAAAATTCTTTAATACGACAAAATCAGTTAAAAGGGGAAGTAAAGGTTGTCTATATTAAAAATACAAGGCAAGGCCCAAGGACGATCATCTGTGAATGTTCACCTCAAGCATATTATGAAATAATGTCTATGAAAAAAGTATGTATCGGCTGGGAGAGACATATGGTTTACGAAGATTTAAGTGTCCCAAAATGTTTCAACTGCCAGGGTTTTTACCACAAGAAGGACAACTGTACATTTAAAACCGTTTGTGCCAATTGCTCAGAAGAACATCATATAAGCCAATGCAATAATCAGATTCCCACGTGTAAAAACTGTATCATGTCGAACCAAAAATACAAAACGAAGTATGAAGTTGATCATAAATGTGATAGTCGAGAGTGTCCAAGCCTGGCCTACCACACTGCTATCCTTAAAGGTAAAACCAATTATAATTTATAACTAATGGATATAGACGAAGAAAATATATTAAATGAACTCGAAAATGAAATATTTGAAGATAGAAAAATGAAGTCAGAAAATATGGAACAGTTTACTAAAAGGGTTGAACTCTTGAAGAGCAGCACGCACTTTAACATTCTACACCTTAATATAAGAAGTGCTTTTAAGAACTTTGATGAGTTTCTGATATTTTTAACATCCTCTAATCTAGGTAGTGATATTGATGTAATAGCTCTTGGTGAAACGCGATTTATTCACTCTACCTCAGATTTTACAATTCCTGGATTTATCACCAGTTTTAACCACAGTAATTTAAATCAGAATGACGGCATGCTAATTTTTGTTAATAGCAAAATTAATTTTAACATCACGCATACAGTCTTACCCTTAACCAAAGTAACCTTATCAAACTTAACCTTTAACAAGGATAAAACTTTTTTCAATATATTAACTTGTTACAGATCACCTTCTACAAGGGAAAATTTATTTATAGAGGATCTGGATAATTTCATTTCCAACATAAACAAAAAAGATTACGATATCATTATAGGAGATTTAAACTTTGACATACTAGATGACGCTTTTGCAATGAGTAATAACTATTTAAGTATGCTTATGTCTCACGGATTTACTTCATATATTAATACTTATACTAGAATTACATCTCATACACAATCCTGCCTAGATCACATATTTGTAAGGTCAAAGTCAACTGCAAGTAAAGTTGAGTACAATGCCTCGGTAATTAACACAAATATAACAGATCACTTTCCGGTGTATTTGTCCATAAACAGCATATATAACCCTTTGGCTAAAAAAAAGATAACTTATAAACAGATTAAAAACTTTGATAGTGAAGCGTTTCACGATTTACTATCAAGAACGCAATGGAATATAGTACTTTCACTTAAGAACTCATCACTAGCTTATGACAAATTCATGGACATATTGACTAGCCTAATAGATCAATGTACAACCACAAAGAATATAAAAGTATAAGAAAATAAAAAGATTAAACCATGGATTACCGAAGGAATAATAACTTCGATTAAACATAGGGACAAATTAAAAAAACAGGTAAATAAAAACAAACAAAACATAGAACTTTTTAATAACTATAAAAACTACAGAAATCAACTTAATAGAATTATATCGACTGTCAAATCCAATTATTATGCAAACATTTTAGAAAACAATAAAGACATAAAAAAAATTTATAAAGTTTTAAAAGAGGCGACAAATGAGAACACTAGTAAGACAGTAGAAGAAATGAATATTGTGAATAATGAAGCAAATGATACTTTCTCTTGTGCTAAAGACATGGCTAATTATTGTAATAAATACTTTGCAGAAGTCGGCGTAAAATTAGCAGAAAAAATTGATAAACCCCCTACTAACTATAAAATAAATTACCCACAAATAAAAGAATCTATGTTTTTAAAACCGGTTGACGAAAATGAAATTATCTCCCTTATCAAAACTTTAAAAGAAAATAGTTCTCCCGGATTTGATCAAATAACATCGAAATTAGTAAAAAAATATCACAACTTTCTCTCAACACCTCTTGCTCACATAATTAATCTAATATTTCAAAGTGGAGAAATCCCAGAACAACTCAAAATATCAATAATTTCTCCAATATATAAAAATGCTAATAAAACCCACATAGCGAACTATCGGCCCATCAGTCTTATAAATACCACAACAAAAATCTTTGAGAAATGTTTAAAGGTGAGATTGAATGATTATTTGACAAAACATAATATACTAAGTGAAAACCAATATGGGTTTAGACAAAACACGAGCACATGTGATGCAATGTTTGAACTGGTAAATCAAATTAAAATCAACTTAGATAAAGGCAGCAAGTGTGTGGCAGTGTTTCTTGATCTGGCAAAGGCTTTTGACACGGTACCTCATGAGGCTCTTTTAAGTGTCCTTGAACATTATGGGGTGAGGGGTATTGTGCTGAAGCTTTTAAAGAATTATCTATTCAAAGAAAACAAATGGTTAAAATAAAAAATACTCTGAGTGACCCGGAGGAAGTAAGGGTGGGCGTCCCCCAGGGAACTGTTCTTGGACCAGTCTTGTTCTTGGTATATATAAACTCATTATTAAAAACTAAGGTTAATGGAACAGTAATTTCATACGCAGATGACACTGTTATAATTTTTAATGACAACACTTGGGAAGATATAAAGATCAAAGCACAACAGGGCATTAGTAGAATAAAAAACTGGTTAGATTATCATAGACTTTCCTTAAATATTAGCAAAACAACGTTTATAGCATTCTCAATAACAAACATTAATCGACCAAAATTTAACTTACAAATAAATAATAACTTTGAAATAAACATGTCTGAAAAAACGAAATATCTAGGAATCATGATTGACCAAAATCTCAAATGGAATGAACAAATAAAATCTCTTGTAATTAAATTACGAAGATTTATACACAAATTTTATGAATTAAGAAAGTTTATGAACCGTAAACAACTTATAATGATTTATAGGTCGCTGATAGAGTCAATCCTTCGATATGGCATGGTTGTTTGGGGGGGTGCGTATGGTGCAGCCTTACAGCCTCTTAGAGTTATACAAAATCGCATTGTTAAAACTATGTTCAGAAAACCATCACTTTATCCGACAGCTCTCCTTTACAACAGTGAAATACTGAACATAAGAACACTGTATCTATACTTGTGTTGTATTTTCATATATGGAAAGCCGCTTTTAAGAGTCACTGCCAAACATTCTCATAACACAAGAGCTGGTTCAAATAACCGCTTGATGACACCAACGTGTCAGCGTGATGCCAGCCAACGTGATGTTACCACGGTTGCTCCCAAAATTCATAACAAGCTCCCGAGGAACATAACAAATATAACCACAGTACATAAATTTCGATCAAGGGCTAAACAATATATCGCTGGAAATTTGGATTTATTTAGGGATATTCTGTAACAAATGGAACACATTTTAATAATTAATTAATTTATTCACCACATGTCATACGGTGATTATATGGATATATTTTGATTGTATGGATGTATTTTAGTTTTAGTTGTTTTTGTATTGTAGCACATACAGGTGCATGCACCTAGGTGCTCAGTCATCATTCATTATCTGTAAATTGTTAGTAACTTTAATGTTAAACTGTAAATGTATAGTATGTAATAATAAATAAATAAATAAAAAAAAAAAAAAAAAAATACAGTATTATGTTTTGGTACCGTGCCTCAGTTGAGAATGCACTTAGAGTATTTGTAACTCAGAAGGGGATAGTTCGAATTATGTTAGGAATGTATTACAGAGATTCTTGTAGTGGCACATTTAAATATTTAAATACCATGACCGTACCATCTTTGTTTATATATAGTTGTGCTATGATTGCTAGGTCTAATTTTGCTACATTTGTTAGGAATAGTGACGTCTCTAATAATGTCAATATAAGGGGTAGAAGTGATTTGGTTATTCCTGTTCACCGAACATCTCTATTTCATAAGGGTCCTCTATTGAGCTGCATTAAGGTGTATAATGCTTTGCCTAATGACATTAAAGCCATTCAGAGTAGGGAATCGTTTCGGCATCATTTGAAGAGGTTTCTAATAGATAATGAATTTTATTCACTAAATGACTTTTTGGAGAACTAACTTTGCACTTTAAATGGGTTGGGCTGTTCGCTGCTCTGAATTGTATAAATTGTGTAAGCTGTTGTAGTGCTTGTTTGTTAACGATCTGTTGTTTTTATTTGTTCAAGATTATTATTTGTAGTGTGCTATGATCGACTCTTTTTGTATTATTTTCTATTTGTTTTATACACTGACGTTGTCAATGTTCACTTGTGAATGCTTATTATGACAATAAAAATAAATAAATAAATAGATTGAGAGTTGTTATCAAAAAGATACAGTAAGCTCGGACAATAATTGAAATGAGGCTGGATTATAGTATTATATACTGTAATTCTGGAATTAATGGAAAGGTGCCTTGCCACTCTCGAAAAAAAGAACAATTTCTGTAGTATTTTATTTTGAATATAGTTAAAATGTTTTTTAAATGTGAGAAAATTATCAATGACAAATCCCAAATATTTAATTTCCTGAATAAACTCTAATTTCGTTCCATACATTTGTATATTTATGTTTGAATTGTCTATACTGGAATATTTATATTTACTTGTAAGAATCATTGCTTTTGTTTTATTTACATTAAGCTTAAGTTTATTTATTTTATATTAAGATATTCTTCAACTTTTTTTAATTCGTTGTTGATCTTTTCTATTGCTAAAGGCAAATTTCTGTTGTTGCAAGCCAATAAGGAATCATTCGCAAACAAGTTAAGGTAAATTATAAAGAGTAGCGGACCCGGGACGCTGCCTTGTGGTACACCAAAGATATTTACAATGTCATCCGAAACTGTTAAGTTTATTCTGGTAACCTGTCGTCTGTCAGCTAGATAGCTACGAAACCACTGGAGAACTTTTCCCCCTATACCATAGTATTGAAGTTTTGCCAATAAAATGTCGTGGTCTATTGTTTCAAATGCACGTTTGAAGTCGAGGAAAACAGCTATAATAACATTATCATTATCAATTAAATCACTCCAAGTAGCAATTATTGTAAGTTGTAAGGCAGATTCACATGAATGATATTTTCTAAATCCCGATTGATTAATGAATAGCAAATTATTACTGTTAAAATAATCCAATAGTTGTTGATATATTGCCATTTCCAACATTTTTTCGAGGGCACGAAGAGAGTTTATGGGACGAAAATCATTAGCATTGATACTATTGAATACTTTTGGGATTGGGATTACAGTAGAGCATTTTAAAGTTTCAGGAAATAAGCCCTGTTCCTATGACGCATTTATCAACCGCAAAACCACATGAGCAGTAACTGTAAATATATTTTTTAGGACTCTAGCATTTAATACATCATTTGCATTACACCTATTGCCCAAAGACATTGTAATGGTTTTAAGTTCCTGCGGTGACAAAGTCCTAAATGTATCAAGAGTTGTATTAAGTTCTGGCAAATTTATACTTGTCCATGTATTTGATATAGGGATTGATGCACGGATATCGCTAATACTTTGCACGAAATAACTGTTAAATCTATTTGCTATATTAAAATCACCTTCAACAAGTTCAAATGTAAAATTAGAATCAAATCTAATACTAATATGATTAAAGCCTTTACTTTCATTATTTACAAGATTTGTTAGTGACTGCCACATAGCTTTACTATTATTTCGGTTTAAATCAATCTTTCGAAAGTAGTAAGCATCCTTTTTCTGTTTTGAAAGATTTACAAATTGATTTCGGTATCTCTTGTATTCTTAAAGGTTGAACAGGTGAAACGGGTATCCATCTATCAGGTATTAATCGTACGGTAAACGAACATTTTCCGAATTTAAAACTGAAGAAAAAAAGACGTTTTTGAATTAAAAATCCATCATTTTAGATCTAAATCTGTATGAAAAATCGGATAAGCACATTAAAAATATGGCATCCCATTAAAAAATATCAAAGTGACCCCTAGCACTTTTATTTGATGTTCAATTGTTTTTTGCTGAACATATCCGAATTCGCGGGAGAAAATTACATAAGATGGCTATTTCAGTTTTTTTTTATAAAAGTACAGGGAAAGTCAAAAAATCGCCTTGTCTAGTCCTCGTGGGATAACCCTGTGTCTATTGATTCTCAGCTCGCATAGACTGACTGAACTTGTCCTAAATAAATATGTAATCTAATATGTAAGGAGGCAAAAAGTTGAACGAAACGTTTTACTATCATATTATCACGTGTAAGTTATCTTTTGCATGGGACAATGCAGTACGTGTGGTGAAGTACTGGTCCCTCCAAAAAAGATTTTAATAACAATTGTTTTTAAAAAGGTCACAGACATTTATGTCGAGCATTGTTTAAAGAGTTGGGTAACGGTAATTTCAGTTATGTACGTATAGGCAACCTACATTGTGAATAAATAAATAAATGGCTACAGCTAACAGAAATAACAATGATAAATAACTTGGCCGAAAATAACCTCATAAACCCCTGTGTATTTGAACACAGAAAAAGATTATCTATCTTACAATGAAAAAAAAAAAAAAACAGGCGTTCCAATTAGAAAACTGGTATATAATTGATGCCTAACTGTTTTTTCTGATTTAATTTTCTCACCCTGTACATTGCTACTCCGTTTGAAATGTTTTTTGGCTCACCAAACTTCCTCATAATTCATGGCAGTTGATATTAAATAGTCTATTGTGTAACAAGTGTGTAAAGTCAGAGTTTATATACGAGTGACGAGCTGGCATAAAAGAACTTTTTTCGACCTGAATTAATATTAATAATATTATTTTAAATGGAGGAAAAGTGATACTTTTCATGGCGCGCTCGTGTTTAACAGCCGAACGGAGTGAGGTTGGTAATAGAGAGCAAGCCATGAAAAGTAACTTTTCCTCCAAATAAAATATGCTGTTTTTTCTTCAAATGTCGACAAATTAATGCAAAAACATCTCTTTTTAATAGTAATGATAATAATTATTATTAAAGATAAGTGGGTCCGCAAGGCGGCTTAGACCGGGGTCGGTGAATAGGCACAAGTTGTTGCTATAGTAATGTAAAGGTGCGTACAGACCTGACGCGACGCGCGCGCGACACGCACGCGACAGTCCAAAATTCCTAGGTGTGGACGGGGAGCGCGTGCGGCGCTAGCGCCGCCTGTCTGAGGCGCGTCACTTCCCGTCTTCTGTCGGTTTTTCGACGGCAGATCAAAGAAAGAGCGAGGCGCAGTGTGGACGGGTACTAGTAGGCGCGTAGCAATCGCGCGAGAAATCAGTGAAGAAGTGCAATTAGAACATACGTGGCGCGCGCGTCTCCCTACACGGCTCATAGGAGGCGCGCGAGAAAACCGTGCTCGTCGCGTACGCGTAGCAGGCGCGCGGCCAGCGCGTCGCGTGTGTGTCGCGCGCGCGGCTCGTCAGGTCTGTACGCACTTCATAAAGCTGTCAGTGGACACTGTCAACAATAATTATTTTTTTAAATAGCAGTTATTGAGTAAGTTCGATTAAATAATAACCAAATTGTTCCTAAATTAGTGATTTTTAGAAATGCAGTGCACATATTGAGTGATAAATACAAATTTTAGTTTAATAAATCTTGAGTTGTTGACGTTTATTTTGTTGTTTGTTTGTATCTACGTTGCTATGACAACACTTTTCACTCCGCCGGTGAAAAAGTGAAAAGTAAAGCTCTGGCGGAGGAAAAGCGAAACTTCACGGCTGCCTACACAGTCGAGTAATGACGGATTGAAGAAAAAATGAATTTTCTGACAAATAACTGCAATTATTATATACTATATGTCACAACTGACAAACTCAACCCATTGACATAACTATTTTTTGTGATGGTTGTCGCGAAATTCCAACCAAAACAAATCAAGGACAGACACCTATTTATTTTCAATCTGCACGTTAAATTACATGAGCTCTTATGGAAGTGTGCGTGAAAAAATCCCATCAGAAATACATGGCGCTTCAGGCACCGGTATGTGTAAATATACTTCACACATTAATATCGATATATGAAATTTATTTTACGCACAGAGTAGAAAAAAAAACTTTATTTTAATAGACCACAGAACATTACTTAAGAGTTCAAAATGACCTGGAAAGTTCGACGTACCAACATGTATGTCATTAAGGAAATACAACAATCAGGACGCTTCTCGAGCACTGTGGGTATATTCCAGAATACTTACATTCTTCCAATGAAATGACATGGAACAATTAATGATACAAGGGAAACCAGGTGGCAAGAGGCGCTTACCCAGTGTTGCCACTAGCAGTTTTTTTCGAGGTAGATTAACGTAAAAGAGCGGGGTGGAATTGGGTCGGTGAGGGGTAGATTAAATAAAAGCTAATATATTCACTATTTTTCATTTAGGAGTCGCAAATTTTACTAGCGTCTAGCCGCTGACGGCAACTGACTATCCATATGGTATTATTATGGCTTTGCATGGCCCTCCGCTCGCTTCGGTCGCTACAGGGACTCAATCAATAAGTGCTACCCAAAACTAACCCAAAATTAAGAATTATTGTTTTTTTATTAATTTAGCTTTTTTTCTTAATTTTGGGTTAGCCTTGGGTTAGGTTTGGTTAGAACTTCGTTAGTTCTTGTTGATTGAGCTCTCGTAGCGAGCGAAGCGAACGGAGGGCCATGCCAAAAAGCCATAATAATACAATATGGATAATCAGTTACCGTCAGCGGCTAGACGTTAGTTCAAATTTTGCGTTAGCCTAAGCCTAAGCATAAATCTAAACATTCCCAAGGAACTCACTAATCACTAAACAGTTTGACTCTGGACAGAATATATTCACAGTTTTAGCACACTACAACAGTTAACAAAAAAAGCGGTAACTTTTTAGTTGGTGTCAGGCCGATTTTGTCGTTTACAGTTTTTTCCTCAGAAACACACGTGGAAACACATAAATTGAGTGTTTTTACGTCATTTTTAGTAATTTTTTTATAGGCGGAAACCTAATAGTAATCAACTGTCTCGCGGGACAGTGGAGTGAATAGGGGTGTTGGGTGGGGTAAAAAAAAGTGTACAAAAATGGAAAATATTCGGTTTGCAAAGGCAAATTTTGTTAAAAATATGTGACATTTTCATAAATATTCCAGTGGCGTAACAAGGATAGGGAAAAAGAGCTCCACTTTCCCGTTGCAGTTGACTATTTTTTTTATGGTTCTACTAATATTTCAATTCGCGCATGGCCCTACGCTCGCTCCGGGGGCGCAACCAAACAAAACTCACCCACACTAACTCAAGGCATGCCCAAAATGAAAAAAAAAAGAAGATTTTCGGCTGTGTATTGCCTATATTTCCAGTGTTTTTGTCAAGTGGTGCTGAAAATTTGTGTGAAAACTCAAACTTTGGGGGCTCTTTTTCGGCTCAAATGGTTCCTCCGATTTCAATGAGCATGCTTTCGGTTAGTGTTGTTTCGTTGAAATTGCAACGGCACAGTGGAGTCCTTTTTCCCTAACCTTGTTATGCCACTGGATTATGTATTAAAATAACAAATTTTAAACAAAATTCGTCTTTGCAAACCGAATATTTTCTTTTTTTTTTCTACAACTTTTTACCCCACCCAGCACCTCAATTCGCTCCACTGTCCTGCAAAACATTTGATTACTATTAAGTTTCCGCCAAAAAATTACGTAAAATACTCAATTTGTGTGTTTCTGAGGAAAAAAACGACAAAACCGGCCTGGCACGTCAACTAAAAAATTACCAAAAAAGCAGAAAAAGTTCAGTACATTAACGATTTACGCTATTCCCAGGGGAATCACGAGGATCACGATCACGATAATCAAGAATCCTTGGGTGACCATTCATTGTTACCATTGTTTACACAGGAAAGACAATGGTGTTACCAAGTCAATATCGATCGATAATATCGTTAAATTAACCGACACGCGTTTTCTAGCGACATCTATTAGTAGAATGCCTTATTAGCTTATTATGACAGCTAAAAAATGTCGAAAACTATTATAAAGCTTCGTCTGGACTTCTTTAAAGACAATGTCTAGATTCTTGATTATTTCACTTTTTTAAAACTATTGAATAACATTTTTTTGCATAATTAACTTTTTTTTATAACTGATATTTTGGGAGCGGGGTAGATATGTTCGAGGGGAGCGAGAGAGCGAAATTGTATTAAAAAGGGGTAGATCTGCCTCGAACGGAGTAGCAGTGGTAACACTGCGCTTACCTAAACCGAGGATAGTCATCACCACGAAGAAGTAGAGTGGATATGTTTTTTTAACATTCATTCTGTGCTTGGTATGGGGACAATAATTGGCAATATTTTAAAATATTCCATAGAGTCTTATGGTAGATAAAAGGATAGATATTGAATTGCGCTGCAGATATATGGAAGGAATATTGATTGTCAAGACGATACCTTATTTAGAGTTATGTAATCCAATTTTTTGGGATATATTCTGATTCTGGTAGTTAATACATGCACATCCATGCTTTTTAATGACAGTTTAAAATGTTCTAGGAAGTATTCCATTCAAAGAAAGATTACTAAGGTTTTTTCTTCATGTGGATGATTCTCTATGTATAGATGGATAAAGATGATTCGGAACTGTGAAAGTATATGCTTATTCTAAGAAATTCGCTATGTTTGCAAACAAAGAATCGCAAAAATCACTAGTGTCTCTAAACCTGTGTTTATAATTTGATTTTAATATTAGTTAGAATTAAACAAATATTGATTTCCAAATTTGATTTTTTTTTTGTATTTATGGATTTTTTGTCATATTTTATGGTATTTATAATTTCATCCCAATGAGACGTCAAATCAGCAAGCTTTGTAAAACTTGTATAAATGTCGCAATCTTTTAGTGTAGTGAAAAGTCTAGCCACTCGATGAAATGTATGTAATATAAATCGAAGGTGGCTAGACATAAAACAACTTCTTACATTAAAAGGCTGACACATATGCATTTTCTGATGGCATTGCTTTGTTATTTTTATTTAATTCTAGAATTTTCTTTTTACTTTATTATTTTATTTCTGTTGCAGTATGTATTGTTGCTTGGTTTTACTTAATGTGCCAGATTTTGTTTGGTTTTAATAATGGGTGAGTAAGTATTTTGTCATTTAGCAAAGTCATTTATGGTGAATTTCCTGTAATATATTTCAAATAATTATTCCTATTTCAGGTCATTAGTTGCAACAAAAACATCTGTACCCTACAAATCACAGATACAACGGGATCACATCAATTCCCAGCTATGCAAAGGCTCTCTATAAGTAAAGGTATGCATAAGTATTATTTGAAATAACTAATGTTTGATAAAGTAAAAAATATGTATTTTTTCTAATTTATAAGCTCTTCACACGCCTTAAAGGTCCAGAATAGCCTTAAATGTCCAGAATAAATCAATCAATTTTCTTTCCTTATTTTTTTTTATCGAAAAGGTGTGAAAAAGAACATTTTTTTGCGAATAATTTGATGATGCACTAGAACTCTTTCTTAAAACTTCGCAAAAATTGATTCGAAAAGTCAAGCTATTTGCAAATACAAAGCCTAATTCCACCCCTAACTATATCTTCATTTTCAAAGGCAGGGGTGGGGGGTTAATGACCAAACCTTTTTCCCGACTAAATTTTCGATACCATAGGTTAGGTTGAAAGAAGGGGGATTCTTTGTGAATGTATTCGCGGAAACGCATGCAAGCTGCTGTATATCCACTATAATACGGCTTTTGTTAAATATATCCTGGTTTTTAGTTAGATAAAGCAAAATATTCCGTAAAAATGCATCCAAAGTACGGGTACGTATTACAATAAGCAGGGGGGGCGGCTTCTCAATAAGTGCGCCCGTGCGCGCGCACTGCCTGCGAAAGTAAACGGAAAAATAAAATCTTCCCTACATACAATTTAACATAAACTAACTATAATTTGAGAATTTACATATTTTTGAATCTCCACTGGCCGCAGAATACATTATTTATAAGAGCGAAATCGAGGCACGACGGCGACGATCAAAACGCAGAGCGTCCAACGGCGGCCTCCGTCCGTAACCACAACTAGTCTAAATCTGCCGTGCGCTAGTGTTCGGCGCTCTTGTTAAATGCATTTTCGTCATGCAAAACGGTCGGGAATGTTCGTAAAATCACGAGAAGTCAAGGCTCATCCGTGCGCTATTTAGATCCGCACTTTGTAGCTTAATTTAGTGATATTTGCAATTTTCTTGCGTATATAGTATGGTGTCACAAGCTGATTTTTTCAGGGATGAAAGTACATGATAAGATAACCCTTATTCCGGAGGTAATACAAAATTAGACTCCACAAAAGGACACTATCATCAAAAATCGAGATTTGGTACCATCGTATAGAGGAAAAAATACTTATTTTTTGGTCCAATGCACAATAAGGTCTTTGTAGGAAGTATTTTTTGATAATTATTCAAAAAAAATCATTAGCATTAGCCCATATGGCCGAAAAAAAATTTAAATGTAAATATCTCGGTTTCAACCGTGCAAAAATTTAATTAAAAAATAGTTATTTTTAAATATAACACTCAATTAACAAAAAGGGAAGGCCTAAATGAAAAAAAAATATTCTTTATACAAGTTTCGCTTATGTCTTGACAAGGTAATAGAGTGAATCCCATATTTTTTGCTTATAAACTAACAAAGGTATCACAATAAACAATGAGAGACGTCATGGGTTTACGCCCTAATTAAATATGTCCAGCCTCTTCGCCTTCAAGCTACGGCTGTGCAACAGGTCCTGAAAAATTCAGCTTGTGTGGAAAAAGTGGGAGGTAAATCGTTTTTTAGAGCGAATATTACATACTACTATTATAAGTATTATTCTGTATTATACTCCAGACGAGCCGTGAATTTATTTTTGTTTTGTTCGGTTCGTTGACGCTTGTTAATTGTTTAGTGTTTTATATTTTTATTTATATACTATTATTCTACTGTCATGGCTAGTAGTTCGGGTTCTGACAATTGCTGTGGGGGCATAAATTCAGTTGACAATATTATTAAAAATAACTTTTCTTTATTGGATCTGAATAAAAAGATTGAAATAAAGAGGTTAGGGCGACCGATGCCGGTTTTAAAATTACACCAAACATGTGCCAAGAAAAAGGATGGTCGGTCTTTCACCAGACATTTTAACCCCGAAATCTTGTGGCGAATGGAATTTCACTTTAAAGCTAGGAAACGGCAAAGTCGAAGGGCTAACCATCGACAAAAAGATGTACAATAACACTTTTTTGCCATCAAACCGATATATTTTTTAACGTTTTCGAACTTCTCCTGATTTTTTTTTTAACTTTATTGATTTGTAGTTAACCATCGATAAAAAGATGTACAATAACACTTTTTTGCCATCAAACCGATATATTTTTTAACGTTTTCGAACTTCTCCTGATTTTTTTTTTTTTGAACTTTATTGATTTGTAGTTACAATAAACTATTTTAATGGTTTACTCTTCTGGAATCGATAAGTACCTACTTATTAATTTCTTTTAGTGCGCAACAATTACCATTCAAGAGGGTGCCGAATTCATGTTTTTTAAACGATTTTAACGAGTTTTGGGTAAAAAATGGGCGTGGCACCCCCCCAACTTTCCGCCTTCGGCGGGTAAGCCTTCGGCGGCGCCTACAGCGGGCATCCCCCTATACGTATGACAAAAATCTACATAAATTGCGCACTACCTATTTAAAACCTCACGAGCCGCCACTGAATGAATAAGTAATATTTCACTTTTCGCATGGCCCTCCGCTCGCTGCGCCCGTTACGGGGGCCCAAGAAAAGGAAACTAACCCGGTGATAACCCAAACTAACCCAAGACATACCCAAAATCAAGAAAAGAACTGTTTAGAAACTTAACCTTAAAAAAAACTGAAAAAAAGCAACGGGGTTTGAACCCAAAAGCCGCCGATTTGAGACCTAACCCTCTCGACCACGAGGGCTCTTGCTGCAAATTGATTGCATCGCGAAGACATCGAATGCAATCGCTCGAGTCAACGCAACCTACACTAGATGGCGTTGGAGTATGCGGTATCGAAAATTATATCGGGTCTCCAGACGCTTTTAAAAAATACGTTATAGGAACTCAAGAAGCTCAGACGTGGTGGGGGGGACTGAATATACAAAAATTCTTCACATAGGAAGTATATAATAAATAAAAACAAGTAGAATCATGCCAATTTTTATATTATACCAAAGAAAATACTAGCTACGCAATAGTATTTTCTTTGATTATACTGATAAATGGCCATTAAACGACCGTTTTTAATTTTTGTCAAATATCTGGTAATCTTATCCACCTATCAATACGCTCTTAACCATATATATTTTTACAAAGAAAAGCACTACACGAGTGTACTAAGAAAATAGGTATGTTTAATAAACTGCGGGATTTTGGAAATATTACTGATACTGATAAATAGACAATAAAAACCAGTGAATAATAATTACAGAAATTTGCCCACATTAGAATCTTGATTAAGCCTTAATTTATGTAAAAAAATCCTTATTGATGGAGGACCAAAAACAAATTTAAAGGCTATTTGAGAAATATCATTCTTATTCAGAATCACAAGTTCAATAAATTTAAGTCTGACGAGTTACTAATACTGCTTTCCTTAGAACTAGTAATAACTAGCTCCACAGTAATTTTAACCCGTATGGATAAAATCCCATATTCGTTCTTCTTTTTGTGCATGAGTTAGGCATTTATGCACATCGCTTCATTTAACAGTGATATTTTCATATTTTGAGATGCAACTTCATCATTGACTTAAGTCGAAATCGGCATAATTGGGTTGAGCCCGCAATGATACGGATACAATCTTAGAACACCTACCCCTCGTAAGAGAGCCATTTCCCCACAACGTATTTAATAAATCTAGTTTTATGTTATCTGGCAATATCTAATAACGCCTCTATTGTTTCATTGCACCTAATGTTTTTTGTTTTTTGAATCAGTTCTCAAAACAAATCGAATTCAGGGTAATAATTAGTTTTTCGTGATTCGAATATTTCCATCCAATCTTCTGCAAGTCCTATGTCGGTATCTAGATGAATT
>JAEQML010070758.1:0-16567 GCA_016904865.1 Pissodes strobi | reverse complement strand
CATTTGTTTGACAGCTTATACAGACCCATTTTGCTATATGTGGTCGACGTTCCCAAGCCAAATGTCACGTTATCAGACCCGACTTCGGGTCTGACAACGTTTAGCTATGTAAAAGTAAAAAGGAGGGTAGTGGGATGAAGGGAACAAAATATTAGGTGGGCTTGAAAAGTAGGTAAAATATGTTATTATATACAGATTCATCTCGCGCGTTGCCCGTTTAGAGGGCGTTCTTGTTTTATACAGATATCATATATACGCGGTTTGATTGCAGCTATATACGATAGATGCTCTCGAACCCTAAGTATGGCAACCGTGTAGAGACACACTTCCTAGTACTTAATATTAAAATGTGTTAAATATTACTTATATCTAAGTGTTTTTCAAACGATTTCAGGAGCATATTTCTCAGAGAAACAATAATTCGATTTCGTTCTCAAGATATCTGGACAAAAATTCATGGGTAGACTTACTAGCTTACTAAGAACATTCCGAACACAGTAATGTTTCGCGTTTTTGATCCAAAATGGATAGAAATGTTTTTTTTCTTTTGAAGGCAATATTTCGAAGGATACCGCAATTAAGGTAATATGTTATATATCGCTGTATTAGAACAATACTAGGACAGCTTAAAAAACCTCATTTCGAGAAAATCGACTTTTAATGCTTTAATTGCCATAATGCTATTTTTTACTTAAACGAATCATGTTATTTTATGCAATTCGTCGTCATTTACATATAAAAACCTACTGTAAACATTATCATTGTTAATAAGTGTGAATTTTTTATTAAAATAATTATTTTGTAAGATGTCCTTGTATTCTTCTAGGAAAAAGCGACATTTCTAGAAGATGTTTTTAATTTTGGTTTAAGTTATCTTAGTATTGAATTGCCTAATTGTTTGAATTATAAAAGTTGTTATTACTTTTGTTGAAAATATCTTTGTATTGTTCTTTATATTTTAGAAAATTAGCAAAGTTAACTCTTTTTTTAATTTTTAAGATAACCTAGTATTACCTTGTTTTTAGCGCAAATTATGTTTTTTGTCTTTTTCATGTAATATTTCGGAAGTTGCCTTTCCAATGACGCATAAAAGAACACAGTAGTAGTACAAAATAATTTCGATTCCCACAAAACAAGTATTCAAAGATACAGAAATACCTAAAATAAATGAGAATACACTTTTAAAGTTGGCAATAAACTAAACTATTACTATTTGTGGAACAAATTACAAAAAAAGTCAATACTTCAGAACTACAGTTAAATACAACACAAAACGTCAAGAGGAGAAACTAAAACATTAAATTAGCATAAATATGGGTAATGCGGGCTCTTATATTTGTCTCCTTGAAGAAAAGTTACTCTCTATCTTGATGCTCTACTTTTTGCCCAACGGTCTGTTGGAATATGCTTAAGCAAGCTTAAGAGGTCCTCCTTTTTTATAGGCGAGTTTGGGTCTGTCGATATACGCTAACTCTGGCGTATATCGACAGACCCAAACTCGGTCTGCCATCTTCGTTATTTTTTTGAGCAACATTGATTTTTTTAAAAGTGTCTGTATCAAAGATGTCCTTATAATAAATAATATTTGGATCATCGTTGGCTATACGGAATATTTATATATTGCTCCAAAATACCTTCTCGCCATCCGTATTTTTGATAAAATTTCCAAAATTACTACTAAAGTTTTCCAATCTAATACATTAGTATATTTTATATTGTTTACCAGGTAAGGCTTTCCTGTTTTTTTTTGCTAATTTAATAAACATTTCCACTTATTGTGGAGTATACAATGGCCCACTTAAC
The DNA here is from genome assembly GCA_016904865.1 of Pissodes strobi. Classification (NCBI taxonomy): domain Eukaryota; kingdom Metazoa; phylum Arthropoda; class Insecta; order Coleoptera; family Curculionidae; genus Pissodes; species Pissodes strobi. The sequence continues at coordinate 14,764 of JAEQML010070758.1, read as the reverse complement.
GGAGCTCTGCTTTTCGAAGATAGAGAAATACATCGAGTTTCTTAAAGTGTAAATAAACATAATAGCCATAAATTTGTTTTTATTTTGACACAGACGATAACAATTATTACCTATTTAGTAATACACGTGAACGTTCGTACTCTATGGTACTCGACAGCAGACTAATCTGGAATCTGAAGCTGGACCGACAAGTTTGAGCCAATATTTGGTTCAATACTGAGACATCTTCAAAGATTTTCTGATTTTTATCGAGTATTAAATAATAACTTGGCGCAATACTAAGATAATTAAAAAAAAATTATATTGAAATGAATCTTTTTATTTTTAGTAAAATAGTCAGATATGTTTGAGAGTGTAATACTACGATATCTTAAACATCGAGATATCTTAAACAAATATTTAGTTATACCTGGGAAAAAGGTCGGACATCTAAAAATGTCCTACTATTTCACCATCAAAAATTATAATAATCAACCCCATCTCAAACATAAGAAAAACACTTTTTAACGTGTCTTACTATTAACCCAAAAACCAATTCAAATTTGCATATGACAATAGTAGGATAATGTTTATCTTGCGTTCAAATGAATGAATTTTGTATATCTTACTCTAACGCCAGACAGAGCAATTTTTTTGCATCATAATGGTCCGGATAACTCAAAATTTACATTTTTTAAGTTGTCCTAGTATTGTTCTAGCACAGCGATATTTTAATATACCGAGTAGAAAACCAAGATATTAATGAGATATCCAAGGCTGTAAAATGTTAAGTAGTAGAATGGACTAAAAAGATAATAATCTTCGAAAACTGTATTATGAAGGGTTAAATGGGGTAATGAGGAATGTTTTAGACAGTTCTAATAGAAATTTAATGGCGCTTGGTTAATTTTAGTTACTTTAGTAACGTAAACACAGTGTGTCCCAAATTTATGGCGAATTATAATGGGGAGTGTTATAGACAATTATTGTAATTTATTTTATTTGCGCTTGGTTAGTTTGGGTTAGTAGGCTCTAAATGTTTAGATTTCTGAGATATTTTGAAAAAATTTAAATGATACATTTTAGGAAAAAATATCTAGTAACTTTTCATTTATAAACATTTCTAAAATCCGTACGAACATTTCTAGAGCAACTTTTTACGAGGAATATGGTCGTCTAGTGATATTCCAGCTAGAAAGTGGTTCCCAACCTTTTTTTTATCCACGGTCCTTTTAGATTTTTAGGAAAGTGATTTTTTTTAATAAGTATATTATTGTGGCGGAGTTTATGTCAAAGCCAATCTTATGTCATTTTGAATATCCAATAACCAATGACGCATGGAACACTAAAATTGATTCATCGATTTTCCTGAAATATATCAGGCGCTGAGGAATCATTACGAAGCTCCAAAAATTCACCCCGCACTTCATCGGGAATGTCGGCAACATACACACATGCATGAAATGAGGCCAAACTAATGCTGCTCGGAGAAATAACATTGAATTTCAGAATTTAAGAGCTTGAAGGTGATCATTAATTTCCTGGGTAAGATTGTCTACAATTCGTGTCGATTCTTCAGGTTTGATGCAATGCTGTTTAAATATAATAAAGTTTCTAAAATTTACTTTATCGCGCCAGTTTCGCAGCTTTAACACAAACGCTTGAATATTACCTCTGAACTCGATAATGTAGCATGAACTTTCAAATTTAGCTGATATAATATGTCTGATATATAAGTTACTCTTTGAATCCAGATCTCATTACTAAAGTGTGCCACAAGGTCATGCTTTCTTTTGATTTCTAAGAACAGTTTTAGTTCGTTTTCTAATTCAAAAACACGCCCAACAACATTTCTTCTTGATAACCAACGAACGTCAGTGAAGGAAAGAAGACCTTCGTCATCAGAATCCATGCTAACACTGGTATGTAATATAATTGACAATTATTATGATCAGAGTCAGGCCCTTCTTGCAACGGCTTTGGAGGAGTTTTATTAACAAATCGGTGAATCATGAAGTGCAATCCCTTTGCTTTGGGTGCAAGGTTTTTAACTTTTGACTGAAAACCCAGCATGGCTGGTGCTGCCGGTGCACTCTCCACACAAGTTTCTCCATTGTAATTCGTTCCTCCGCCGAGTACCGACTTCGCGCCAACTACTATTGGATAATGTGGCGAAAATTTCAATATCCCATTATTCAGGTAAATTGGCTGACATGTATTGTATTCTTGCGCGGGTTCCTACATCGGGATTCGCCACCTCGTTATATTGGAAAAATATTGAATGGATGTAATTTAAGCCTCTGAATAATTTTAAGCTTATAGTTTATGTCCCCCTGCATTTTCGGTGACGCCCTAAAAGAAGCATGGCTACCCCATTGGGGGATCGCGACCCACCGTTGGGAACCACTGAGCTAGAACGTTTCAAGACAGACATCAAAGTCCTTCTAAAATAGTATATAACTATTACATAACATGTGTTGAAAAATACTTGTCGCGTCATCCTGATTGGTCCAGTCAAAATGTCAAATCAAATACGATGTTAAATTGACAGCATCCGCTATCTATTCAAATAGAGTCATGTTCGCCTTGAAAGATATCTCTAGTAGTAACGATGTGAGAAATCACAAGATGGTCGCCCAGGGGCGGGATGATCCGGGCCAAATCCTGGGAACATCTGCCGTGAAAGTATCTGTAAAACGGAGACATCTCGGCCACATGTCTGCGATGTTCCAGACTATCCAGATTCCGGGTCAACTCAGGATCGCCGACGAGACGCACAGCCCTCTTCTGAATGGAATCCAGCAGCTTTAGGGTATGCTTTGGTGCGGCACCCCAGATATGTGAGCAATATTCTAAGCACGGTCGTACAGCAAGAGCAACTGCTGCGGTGTATAGAGTTTTTTGTTGCGAAATAGCGCACCAAGCTTCTGGGAGGCTGATTTTGCGATGTTAGCAACATGGTCATGCCATGACATATTGCTGTTGACCGAGACACCCAGCAACCCGATTGATGAGGATGAAGGAATGGTCGATCCTGCCATAATGATGTCATGGTGTATTGGCCCTCTTAGTAAACGTTGCTGCTTGGGTCTTTGCTGCATTGAACTGGACCAAATTTCGGTCGCCCCAAGTTTGAACTTTCTCTAGGTCTTGATTAATTGCTGTAATCTGCTCCCGTCTGCGGTGATGAGTCTCAGTCGCTGGTAAGGGTTTTTCTGATCTAAAGTGGGAGACAAGGGTACTGTCATCTGCAAAACTGTAAACAGGATTATTCGTTTCGATCAGCAGGTCAGTAATATAGATGAGGAACAGAGTTGGTGAAAGTATTGCGCTCTGAGGCACGCCCGCGTTGATGGTGAATGTGTCTGAGATGTGTCCATCAAGTGCAACGTGCAGAGATCGGTTCTTAAGGAAACTGGCAAGCCAGCTGCAGAGAGAGGCTGGCAGTCCGAAGGACGAAAGTTTGTTGAGCAGTCCGTCATGCCAAACCCTGTCGAATGCCTTTGAAATATCCAACGCAATCGCTCGAGACTCTCCGTAGTTCTCAATTTCCCTACTCCATATACGAGTGACATGAGCCAATATATCTCCTGTCGATCTCTCTTTGCGAAAGCCGTATTGATTGTCGCTGATTATCCTATTGTTCTCGAGGTACTTGAGTAGTTGCTGATTGACTACACATTCATGGCTTTGGAGATTATTGGAAGCAAGCCAATTTGGCGATAGTTTGAGGGCGTGGTTTTCTTGCCTTTTTTTAGGACAGGTTGCACTCGAGCGACTTTCCAAGAAGATGAGTAAATCTCTTTTCCGTAAGACAGAGAAAAAAGCCTGGAAAAAACGGGCGTTTGTTCGTTGGTGCAGTTCTTAAACACGATGACAGGTATTCGAATTTTACGAATATCACGGTGATGGAAACTTGACTTCTGCCATGGTTGTGTTGATGTTCGATATGGTGGGGAGAGTCTTGCCTTGGGGGACGTCTAAGGTAGAGTGCGATGAAAACATTTTGGCGAGCATGTTTGCTTTTTCCTTGGTTGTAGCCGTGATGCCACGTTCGTCTCTCAAAGGTGGGAGAGACGTTTTTGTAAAGTTGTTACTTAATGCTTTTACTAGCGACCAGATGCCTTGTTTGTGTTGGACCTTAGTTTCGTCGATCACACATTTGCATTCGTTTCTCGCTTCGACAAAATAATTGCGATTTTCAGCGGTCTGATTTTGCTGCCAGTACTTGTAGGCTTGCTGTTTCCTACCTACAGCTCTTTCGCATCTTCTGTCGAACCAGGGCTTTCCTTTTGATGGTAGCTAGATGGAATTTGGGATGTATGCTTACATTCCTGAAGAGATTACTTGCCTGATCTCTTCGCACTGACGAGTCGCCAGTACCAAAGCAGACGTCGGCGTCGAGCCAGGGAAAATCTAGGTAGAACTCTCTTAGATCGTCCCAGTTTGCTGAATTGTAATGCCAGATTTTGCGAAGCAATGGTGGATCCTTCTATATGAGTGGCAATTCACAAACCGTTGTAATAAGTTTGTGGTCGGAAGTACCTAATGGCGGACCAACTGTAATTGTGTACTTGTCAGGACTGGTGGTTAAAACAGATCCAGGAGGTCGGCGAATTCGCCCCTCCCTGAGATTCGAGTTGGTTCGTCTACAAGTTGAGTAAGTCCGCAGCTGACGGCAAATGCTTCAGCTTCTCTACCTTCGTTGTCGATCTTATTGTGATGTTTGAGCCAGTTGGTGTTGTGGCCATTGAAGTCTCCCAGAACGATTCTTTCTGAAGAGGGGTGATCGACCTGTATTGAATCAAAAGTGGTAGCTAGTGTTGAAAAAATCTTTGGTAGGCTCTATAGCTCGGAGGGCGATAGAGACAACATATAAACTTGGTTAAGCCTTTGGCGGTGAACTTGAGCCACATGACGTCAAGGTTGTTAGGTTCGAGTGTTTCCTCACGGTGACATGAAAAGTCGCTTCGGACAAAAAGGAATATTCCGAACTTATGTCTAAATCGGGTATGTAAGTCGTAACTAGGATAGGGGTGGTTTACTGTTGTTGTTGTAGAACATGCTTGTGTTTCTGTAAGGGCTAGTATGTGTAGTCTATTTGCATGTAGATGTTGGTGTACCGAATTTGTGTTTGTTATTGGGCCTCTTAGGTTGCAGAAATCTATTCTAAATTGGTTCGGTATCTGCTGTCTGTGAAATGCGGAATGAAGGGCTCCCAGGGCCACCCAGCGCCCGGAGATCCGAATAGCCGGGGAGTTTACCTCCGGAATATTTTGATCTTGGAAGCACCATCACATCCATATGTGAAACCCGGAACCACCAGCGTTGAAGCGGAACGTGATTCGGGAAAACCACTTAGCGCCTCCCAGTTCTGGTGGGGTGGTCTTTCACCGGACAATGCGAGTAGGCGTATGCATCTACCAACTAGGACCACTTCCATGGAAGCATCGGCCTCAGACTCATTGCTTTGGTGATCCCTAGTCTGACAGGGGTAAAAATGGGGTTTGTTGGACCACTCCCCAGTGATCAGCTCTAGACTTTGTACTTTGATGTTCTCCAGCGCCTGGATAATGGGAATTGATAACCCGCATCCCGTGGCAACTCGGAATGGCGGGGGCGTCACTGCCCGTAATCAAACTGCTCTCACCAGTTTGACGTTCCTGCCTACTAATACAATGCAGCGCCTCTTGCCACAAACTGTCATTGATCAGCTCCAGACTTTGTACTTCGGTGTTCTCCAGCCTGGGGGAGGACGATGGAATTTGATGGGTCACATCCCGTGGCAACTCGGAGTGGCGGTGGCGTCACTCCCCGTAATCAAACTGCTCTCACCAGTTTGACATTCCTGCCATATTATTTCCTATATATCAATATTTGCAGGAGAAATAAACGACCGTGATGTACAGGGTGATTGCCTGCATTGTTAGCCCCTCTAACTTTCCTGTTTTTCGCTGTAGGAAATGATGTTCATTATAACAGTTGTAGGGATATTTATGCATAGTGCGTAGACTATCGTACTTTAAATACAAGACGTTGCCCGTATGGCATCAGAGGGCTTCAGAGATGAGCGCGGATTACATTGTTGACAAACACCATATCACTAGGTTCTAACGAGTTGCTTTCATCTGGTCTGCAATACATCGGCCCGGGTTCGATTCCAGTGGCAAGATATGTTTTTTTTATTTTTAATATTAAGTGTAAAAAGTTCTTCTTCATTTTGGACATGCCTTGGGTTAGTTTTGATTAGTTTCTATCGGTTGCGCCCCGGTAGCGAGTGATGCAAGCGGAGGAACATACGTGAAGTGTAATATTAGACATTTTTGTCAACATTGTGATGCGCGCGCAACTCTTAAGCCTTCTGATGCGGTACGGGCAACGTATTGTGCTTTAAATCAGGGAAGACTTCTTCTCTCTCGGCCAGATGATTTTTTGGAAAACTTGAGAGGGTCAGGATCTTACAAGTGGGTATCACCATATCCAACTTGACGAATCAGCCATTGCCGAAACTGCATTTATAACACTCGATGGTAATTATGAATATTTGCGAATGTCGTTTGGTTTCTGCAACACACCAGCTGTTTTTCAAAGATTGGTTAATACCGTTTTGGGAAGTTTTCGCTACGGTAAAGCTCTTCAGCATGGGCGTAGACAGGGAGGGGCCAGGGGGGGGCCGTGCCCCCCCCTGGGAATTCAACCGACTCATGACTTTTGTGTAAAAATTGGGCATGGCCCCCCAAAATTTGCCACTACAGCGGCCTTGTCTACGGTTCGCCCCCCCTGGGAAAAAATCCTGTCTACGCCCATGAGCTCTTGCTTACATGGACGATGTACTTTTTCCTTCAGGGGATTTTGATACCGGTCATACAAATTTAAAAGAAGTTTTAGAGTCCCTTAGAAACGCCAATCTTACTTCGAGGCTGAATAAATGTCAATCCTTCGTGGAAATAGTGGAGTATCTGGGGATGAAACTAGCAAAAATAAAATTCAGCCTGGCAATAAGAAAACGGTTAGTAAGTTTCCCATACTTACCGATTCGAGGAGTAAGACAATTTCTTGACCCAACAAGTTGTTTCAGAAAATATATGCATGACTTTGCTACGATTGCAAAGCCACTCCCACTTCTTACCAAAAAGGATTCGCCTTTCCTGTCGGGGGACCAACAATGTAGAGCTTTTGAAACCCTTAAAGAAAAGTTAACATCCCAACCTCTACTTAATACGATCCTGTTAGAGACCGAGGTACACACAGACGCGTCACAGAGACTAGGCACCGGATGTATACTCCTACAGACTCAGCAAATGGACTACTAAGACCAGTACCAGTACTGTTTTGCTCAAAACAAACTACCAAAGAACAACAAAGGTACCACTCCCACTGGAGACTATGGCCGTCGTCTACACTTTGAAGGCATTTCGCATCTATCTAATTACCATACCATTCAAGGTCATTGCAGATTGCAGTGCCGTTAGGACAACATTAAGCAAGAGAGATCTTATTCCAAGGGTTGAATGAGCATTCAAGAATATTCTTTTGACGTAGACTATCGTCCAGGCCATAAGATGTTGCACGATGCCGCGCTCAGTCCTAATCCGGTTGAAACTCGATCCGATCACATTATTCCTGTTAATTTAGTCAATATAAACCACAAAGACTGATATTGAGTTTCCAGTTGTCTGATGATAGATGTAAATATTTACGAGAAGTGCTATTACAAGATCCAGTAGTGCCGAAGAAAAAAATATTCATACAGATTTTTCTTTGTTAAGGAAAGATTGTACATAAATACGCCGGATAAAAAGAAATGGGTTGTGCATAAAATGGCTAGTAGACAGCTTGTTATGTTAGGATTGTGTAGGTGTATTTAGGGCTCCGCGACTGCTGACTTTTGAAGACGCTCTTCAAGACAGCCTTCAATCAGCTCGGTATTTAACCTCCCGCCCTCGTAATCTGAACCCATGGAAATTGTTGCTCCCATGCTCTCCATCTCAGGAAGTTTTTGGTTGGATGAGATTTCTAGAAGCCTCAGAGCACTGATCGATAGATCATGTCGTCTCCCTCTACCATACAAGGTCGAACAGTCTGAGAGGCCTCGATTTCGCAGTGTGACACTTCATAGCTGTTTAAATGCAGTAGCGAATAGTTAACGGACGGGGGCTTCCAACATGATCTCCCTTATATTCAGTAGTGGTTTTCCCTCGTTCCTGTCATCAGAGATCTCTAAAGCTTCAGTCGCATTTTTATTAAGTCCATTTCCAGCCTTAATCTTGAGAATGAGAGGTTGATGTATCTGGAATGTTCCAAGCGGCGTTGTACAGTTCGGGGTCCACGCCTGTAGCTATCTAGGCCCCGGCCTAAAAAATCAAACGGTCTATGCACTACTTCTACTTGTAATGCAGCCTTTTCAGAAGTACCGCAGATGAAAAATCCGCATTGAATTCAGCCATCGCTCACAATTGTACCTTCCACCTCCTCCGCTTATTGAAAATGGCTGCCGGCGTTCGATTTGCCGTTCAAAAACTCTATTAGGTCAAAGTCTGCCATGATTCATTAAATAGATGATTCTGAAAGGATTTAGAGCTTTTTCATACCATCCGTTTTTTCAACGGGATGGAGAACTAACGGACCGGATCAAACCTTTCACACCGATGAAAGGACGTTGGTAAATGTGAACGGTTGCATGCAAAACAATATGTCTCTGTGATATCCGTCAACTTTACCGGTCCGTTGAAAAAACGGATAGTATGAAAGAGCTTCGTAACTTTCGATAAATAAGATTCACGAATAGAGCTACCACCAGAAGCTTGAATCTAGAAATCAAACTAGGATCGCCTACTTAGCAGGAGAGGCTAAATGTAGCGCAAATGTTAAAACCAGACCTCAATCGTTTATGTTGGTGGTTGCACCATGGGAAAAAATAAATGGTAAGAAATTGTTGAAAATGACCTTCCGCTCGCTCCGGGGGCGCAACCAACTAACCCAAGGCATGGCCGAAATCAGGAAAACATTTGCATTTTTAACATTTGCGCTACATTTAGCTCCTCCTTGGCTATGAAATCATCTCCAGACACAGCCATATAATTTAGTCATCCACACCCGGATTTTAAGTACTTTTGTGCTAAACTTCATATTTTTAAGTTAGGAAATTAGCGTTAGTAAAGTTTTGTATAACTTCAGTTTTCTTTCGTTATTTGCCCTTAACGGAAACAGTCAGAGTTACAAGACTTTGCTCGGACCACCTAACAGGGCTTCAGAGTTGCGCGCGCATCACATTGTTGACAAACAAATGCGTTGTTTAATGTTTACATTTGTATTTTTATAGTTACACTTCATGCAATGCCCGCCGCGTGCTCCGGAGCGCAACCAAAACAAAACTAATCCAAATTTATAAAAAGAAAGAATTGAAAAAATTAAAAAACATGGACGGGAATCTAACCCGGGCCGCCATATCACAAAGGCAGTATCTGACCACTACGCTATCAGACCGTTGAAAGCAATTCACCCGACCGTAGACATCTGTTTTTCAACAATGTGATGCGCGCGCCTCTCTGAAACCCTGTGATGTGATCCGGGCAACGTCTTGTGTCAGATTTGGAATAAATTTCAGCCCCAACATACGACACGAACGCGTCCTCCTATCTCTTTTCACGATTCATTGTTCATTCTCCTTTAAGCCATCACGCCGGCCGCAGCCGTTAGCTTTTCGATCATCTGCTATAATTCCAACTTTCTGCCTGCTAAAACGTATTGATAACCACTGAGTTCTTTTTTATAAGTGGGACTCTTCTTAACAAAAACAATTCTATTTAACAAAAATTACAAGATTCACTAAACACAATAAACTAAACAACTAACAAGATCTATATAAGATTTACAACTCGATTAATTTGTTTATTCCACTTCAGGTCACTGGCCGCGTTCTCTAACTTATAGTCTTCGATCTCTCGAATACGGTCTAATTCTTTACGTCATAATAGGTTTGTTCTAGCAGCAATTTCAAATGGTACAAAATCATTCGGAGTTTGCGCATAGTAATATACGCGTGCTAGCAAAACAAATACGGGATTTCGACTACCAATAAGAGGTTCTAGCGACAACAAAGTTCAGTTTGCAAATCAGCTGAAAACCGACAAAATAGTTCAGAGGAATTCGCAAGGATTGTCAGTCTGTGACATGCGCAGAAGTTACTAATTGCTTATTGTTTCCCTGCAACCAGGCGAATCCATCCAGCCGGTTGACTTGATTGGTTTTGATTTTATATATTTGGTAATTTTTATGCATTAAAGACAGTGGTTTGGTTATATAGAAACTCGTTTGTTACAGTGTTTTGTATTGCTTTTTGACCTTACGTGAGCAACGGCAAACTCGATTAATCGTGCTATGGCAGAATAATACACCTAGCATGGCACCTAATCAGCCCAATGTATTACTTCACTTCACGCATAACCCTCCGCTCGCTACAAAAGCCCAGAGAATAGGAACTAACCAAAATTAACCCAAGGCATGCCCCAAATGAAGAAAAAATACTTTTTTCAAACATAACCTTACAAATTTTTTTAAAAATCCGACAGGAATTGAACCCCATTCCGAAGTATCACAGGTTCAGCATCTAACCACTAACCACCAGAGCACCTCCAGACAATTCATCGCACCGCAAAGACATCGGTAAACTGAAGGCTGATTAGGTGCCGTGCTAAGTTTAGCCCTAAATGAATAATATGCCAATGAAATCAAGGTGGAGCATTTAAAGATCCTTTACAGGCGTAGCCGACTATATCAAAATCGGCTTCTCTTATTGGTCGATCCATCTCGTATTACAATATGTGTTCGTGATGCAATCGATTTCTCGCAAGAGCTCTCGTGGTGTAGAGGTTTAGATCGTTGGATCTCACCTGGAAAACACGGGTTCGAACCCCGTTGCTTTTTTAATTTCTTTTTAAAGATTGTATTTCTAAACGGCTTTTTTCTTGATTTTGGGTATGTCTTGGGTTAGATTGGGTTAGCACCTGGTTAGTTTCCTTTTCTTGAGCCCCCGTAGCGAGCGAAGCGAGCGGAGGGACATGCGGATCGACCAATAGAAGAGGCCGATTTTGATATAGTCGGCTACGCCTGTAAAGGATCTTAAAACGCCAAGGTGGATGTGTTTGGTACTTCTTTTGGTCGTGTTAGGTCCTCACTGCGATTGTAGGTACTGTTTAGATTTGAAGTAATTCACTGTGAATGTTGCATTGGTTTTTAAAATGTTTACTTGATTGTTGTTTTTGAAGTGTAAACATCTTACGGGGCGCGTGGCGGTATGAGGGTAATCTCGGCAAATGGGAATGTGTAAACGCGATGTGACATTAGGTATAACCCGTCCGCATTGAGGAGCAAGCTAATTCAGGAAGGCCACGATTGCAACGACTCAAATGTCACGTCTAAAAAGCTATCCGCTAGGGCGATATTAGATTTTCATTATATTATATGCGCAGTGTATTTGGAGCCATAGCACAGCTTATTTTTAATAGACGGTTGAATTTTAAATGAATTTACGCTTTAAAATCCACGACAAATTCGTCCGAAGCACGGCTATCGTCCTAATGAAGTCCGAAAATATCGAATTTTTATACAAATTTGCCATTTAAAATCGTTTTCAAACGGATTTTAGACGATAAAAAAGCATAAACGAACTGTCAAAAGTATTATTCAGATGCTCAGACGTTTAAAACAATATTGAGTCATGGTCTTCTTCTAAACTTTGCAAAATTTGGTTATTGACTTTTCCAAATCAGAGGTTGCCGCCCCATGATGACTAACTCGCTGGTAGTGAATAATCCACTCCTATTGAAGCTCCCAATAAGTATTATTAAAGAATCCTAACTAATATTATAAATACGAATATGTTTGTTTGTTTGTTTTCTTCTTACGCCTTCACGCATACACTACTCAACCGATCATCATGAAATTTTGTCCAGATATTTTCAAGAGTATAGTTAAGAACATAGGATCCTTTTAGCTCTTACCCGCAGCTTCGCTCGTGTTGATTTTTACGGTTAGTTTTAATCCTATTTTTATTTTCTTGAGGTATTTGTAAAAAGTTTTTTCTTCATTTTGGGCATGCCCTGGGTTAGTTTTGGTTAGATTCGTTGCGCCCCTGTAGCGAGTGGAGGGCTATGCGTAGAGTGTAATATTAGACATTATAATGTCAACGTTATAAATGTAACGCACGTCAGGAGGTATCTGTGACGGGAAAGTATGTTGCAAGTTGTCTGTAACCGTTACAATTACAATATATTTTTGTGTTTAATTATCAAAGTATCTTTTCTAAGTTATTAAAGATTTTAAAGGAGTGCAAGTGTTTTCCTTTTTTTTATGTTCGGCACACACAAAAGGAAAGTCCTATGCCACCCAACGAGCGGTGCGCATGCGGAGAAGATGGTGGACGTTGGACTTGAAGCCAGTAGGTTGTAGTTTTCGGAAAGATGATACTCGGCAGTAGGAAGTCCATTCCATAGTGAGACAGTCCCCCAGACAAAGGAGTCCCGCAACAGGGACGTCCTAGGTGTTCATCATAACTGAATCGTATGTTGATGAGCAGCTTGTGTCTGACGGAGGTTTCTGTTTGGCATAATTCTGAGCGGAATCATAAGTGCCAGTTCGTTCGAACCCCTTCCGTAGTAGTATCGATAGTAAAGAAATAGGTCCGCCACTTTTCTTCGATGTTCGAGGCTACCATGGTATTTAGTCAACTCTGGGTCATCCACAAGACGGACTGCTCTCCTCTGTTTGGAGTCCAATATCTTTAGCAAGTGTTTGGGTGCCGAGCTGTACACATGGGAACGGTATTCCAGAGATGGTCTTATCTGGGCCTTATAGAGCAGTAAGGTGAGGTGTATACAACTTTTTTGCTCTATAGAGTGCTACTAGCTTTTGTACTGCTGTCTTGGCGATTTTGGTGACGTGATTACGCCAAGATATGTTGTTTTCTACGTTGATGCCCAACAAGCTTATGGATGAGACCAGCTTCAGTGTTTGTTCAGTCATTGATAAGTCAGGTCCTGCGGTGATTGCTTTTTTTGAGAAGACAGCCGATTCAGTTTTTCCTGCGTTAAACTGGAAATTATTCTCCTCACCCCATTCCACAATGGCATTCATATCCTCATTAATGGCAGCAATCTGATTTTCTCACTCGCGTTGGGAACGCGCAGCGGTCATTGGAGTCCGCGACGTGAATGAGGATATAAGAGTGCTGTCGTCTGCAAAGCTGTAAATAGAATTGTTTGTCCTGTCTAAGAGATCGTTGATACAGAGCAGGAACAGTGTGGGAGATAATATACACCCTTGAGGAACCCCGGCATTGATTTTAAATTCCTCCGAGAGATGTCCATTAATACCAACTCGAATGCTTCGATCCCTTAAGAAATTGGAAAGCCATATAAGCAGTGCTGGTGGCAGTCCGTATGCTGTCAATATGCTTAACAATCCATCAAGCCACACCCTATCAAATGCATTGGATATGTCGAGAGCTACTGTACGAGATTCGCAGTAGCTCTCGATTGTTTTGCTCCACAGGCAGATCACGTAAGTCAGGAGATCTCCCGTCGACCGGTGCTTGCGGAAGCCATACTGGCGATCGCTTATGATGCCTGCCGATTCGAGATATTTTAAGAGCTGTTCGTTGATCAGTTTCTCTATGACTTTGACATGATGGGTACTAAGGCAATTGGACAGTAGTTATTTGGAATCGTTTTTTACCTTTCTTCGGGATTGATTGCACTTGAGCGCATTTCCAGCTTGGCGGAAAGCATGCAGTTCTCTATGATAAGGAGAAAAGCCTGCATAGTGGAGCTGATAGTTCAGCAGCACATTTCTTAAGCACTATTGTTAGAACGCCATCCAGTCCTGTGGCTCTGTTGGTATCTAGGCTTTTGAGTATTCGATTCACTTCGCGTTGGCGAAATACCAGACGTGGCATTGGGGATTTACTCTCGTGATAGTTGGGGGAGTCTCTCCTTGATAATCTAAGGTAGAATTTAATGCAAATATTTCGACAAGCACGTTCGAATTTTCTTTGACCGCTTCTGCTATTGAGCCATCACCTTTGGTGAATGGTGGGATTGACGTGTTTGAGAAACCCTGATTGGCAGCTTTGGTAACTTACCAAAAGGATCTTGATCCGTTAGGACAGTTGGGAAGCTTGTTCTTGATCTGCTCTTTATATCCCTCTTAGCTCTTGTCAACGGTCCGCTTAGACTAGTTTCTAGTCGTGATGGACCGTTGACAAGAGCTAAGAGGGATATAAAGAGCAGATCAACAACAAGCGGCACAACTAACATAAACGACCCTGGTGCAGTTTTTCCCAAACCATGGTTTACTGTTTGAGATATGTTTCATAGAAGAGGGGATGAAAGCTTCCATACCAGCTAGGATAAGTTAAGATATCTCATTAGCAGATTGAGGGGTGTTTTGATTCCTAAAGTAGACAGCTTTCCAAGGAAAAGAAAGATAGAAGATCACGCCACTTTGCAGATTTGTAGTGCCAAAACTTTCGGGGTACCTGTTGCTCCTGTATTTTAACTGCAAGATCACAGGTTGCGGAGAAAAGATTGTGGTTTGAGCCCAACGGAGGTTTTTTATGGCAGTGGCACACACACAAAAGGGAGATCCTATGGCGCTCGACGAGCGGTTGTGTGCGAAGATGTCGATTGCCACCGTTCTTTGGGGAAACAGATATCCTGGGAGTGAGTGATGCAGTGCGACAGACAAAGGAGTTCTTGTAAAGCGATGTTCTAGGTGTTTCCAGTTG
>JAEQML010070757.1:0-16569 GCA_016904865.1 Pissodes strobi | reverse complement strand
GCTTATTTAAAAACGGATTTCAAATTGAATTGCACTTTTGCAATTCAATTTGAAATCCGTTTTTAAATAAGCCCAGGAAAAAAATAAAACGAATTTTCAAAATTTCGGTTTTTTCCGGATATCTCCGGAATTACTCGGAATTTTAAAACTTTCTAAATGACATATTGTTAGGCACCTAAATGCGCAATTTTGCCTTAGTTTGACCGACACTGTATCTCTTACGGTTTTCGAGTTCCCCATACATAGACACGAATTCGAGCCACCCTGTACTTTAAAAAAAAAACTGAAAAAGCCATCTTATGTAATTTGCTCCCGCGAGTTCGGATATGTTAAGTAAAAAAACAATTGAACCTCAAATAAGGATGCTAGGGGTCACTTTGAATTTTTTTTAAATGGACTCTTTTACTATATTTTTGGACTCTCCAGAAAAATCTAAACACATTTTCTGTATAATATCCTATACCTATCTTTAGCTGTTTACCAAATATTTTCAGTTGAAAGTCGGGCATTTTGATACTTTGACAGGCTCTAAAATCTAACACATTCCTATGTTGGGTTTTCATAAACTATGGAATGACAGTATCTTCGAATTTAACCTGCGGATAAAATTAACCGGAACTTTTAACCTCCGGTTAAATTCAAAGTTACTATCATTCGAGAGCTTATGAAAACCCAAGATGGGAATGTGCAAACCGTTTTCTTTGATCTAGTGCGGTTTAGATTTTAGAGCCTGTCAAAGTGTCAAAATGCTCGACTTTCAACTGTCAATATTTGGAAAACAGCTAAAGATAGGTATAGGATATTATACACAAAATGTGTTTAGATTTTTCTGGAGAGTCCAAAAATGTAGTAATATACAGGGTGTTCCATTAAAAAATATATCAAAGTGACTTCTAGCACTTTTATTTGATGTTCAATTGTTTTTTGCTGAACATATTCGAATTTGCGGGAGAAAATTATATAAGATGGCTATTTAAGTTTTTGTTTTATAAAAGTACAGGGAAAGTCAAAAAATCGCCTTGTCTAGTCCTCGTTGGATAACCCTGTACCGCATTATAAGATCCTTTACACAAATAGTGCACTATATAAAAATCGGCCTTTCCCATTGGTCGATCCGTATGGCCCTCCGCTCGCTTCGCTCGCTACGAGGGCTCAAGAAAAGGAAACTAACCAGGTGCTAATCCAATCTAACCCAAGACATACCCAAAATCAAGAAAAAAAGCTGTTTAGAAACATAATCTTTAGAAAAAAAATACAAAAAAGCAACGGGGTTCGAACCCGCGTTTCCCAGGTGAGACCCAACGATCTAAACTTCTACACCACTAGAGCTCTTGATAGAAATCGAGTGCATCACGCAGACGTATCGTAATACGAGATGGATCGACCAATAGGAGAGGTCGATTTTTCCATAGTGCACTGTTTGTGTAAAGGATCTTTAAAGGCCCCTGTATCTACTTAAAGACAAACAGGTAAATTTAAATGAATTGTCACTACGATAGCAACTGATGTGTCAATCAAAAATAATTTTAGGTATAATTTTTAAAAACGGTGGTGTATTTAAATGAAACTCAAAGAATCGAAATTTTAATTTTAATTGGATGTGGAGACAAAACAAAAAATCAAGAAGAAATTTTTAACTTGTTTAGCGCTAAGTATCCAGAACGACCGATTACAAGATCTACAGTGAGTAAAATTGAGAAGAAATTCAGGGAAACAGGGAATGTAAAGTCTACGGCCAGGTTGTCCAAAAATTAGTGAAAACACAAAATTGAACATTTTGTTAGACGTTGAAGATAATCCCCATAGTGCATCCACTGAAGTAGCCCTTAATAATGATGTGAGCCGACGATCTGTTTTGCGGGTATTGAAACAAGAAAAGTACCATCCGTACAAAATTAGGTTACTGCACGAGCTAAACGAAGATGATCCCGACCGCCAACTAGAGTTTTGTGAAACTAAGATGGAAATTTGTAACTTAAATCTATTTTCCCTTCGTAACATACTTTTTAGCGATGAAGCCACGTTTTGTTTGAATGGTACGGTAAACAGACAAAATTTTCGGTATTTGCACACGCAAAACCCACAAAAAGTAAATGTTTGGGCAGGGATATTAAATGATAGAATTATTGGACCTTTTTTCTTCGATGGAAATCTTACAGGAGACCGGTATTTACAATTTCTTCAAAATGAATTAATTCCCACACTACAGCGGATTTTACAAATCCGAATCAGCCTAATCTACCAGAAGCGTCTATTTGGTTTCAGCAGGATGGTGCTCCGCCTCATTTTGCTCGACAAGTACGAGAGTATTTGAATACTGTATTTCCCGAACGATGGATAGGTAGAAGAGGACCCATAGAATGGCCTGCAAGATCTCCCGATCTTATACCAATGGATTTCTTTCTTTGGAGTTATTTGAAATTACAAGTGTATAAGGATAAACCACAAAATTTGGAAGACTTAAAATTTAAAATTAAATATGAAATTAGGCAAATTAATGAAAATACTGTAAATAATGTTTTAGAAGGGTTTTTAAGTAGATTGGCATATTGTCAAGAAGTTAGAGCCATGACACACACAGCGGTTTTCGACGAATCGGCTGCCGAGTCGGCGACCATGACACACACAGCTGTTTTTGCAGCGGCGCGGCTCATGCATCATGCCGAGGTGGCTAACAAGCAGCGACTCGTCAATCACCACCGTGTGTGTTTTTCCCCATTTGCAAAGTATATTATACGCACCGAGTCGACAAAAACCGCTGTGTGTGTCATGGCTCTTAATGGTTGGCATTTTCAACACTTAATAAAATAATTTTCGTTTTATGATGTAATTTTTCTCTAAAACCGTTAGAGATAAGGATAGGGTATGCTACATGAATTATGAGCAGAATTTGACGTAGAATTCAAACTTCGACTGAAAAAATAGGGTTCTATTTAAAATTCAAAAAATTTTTGCTACATCTACTTTTTGATACACCCTGTATAATTTCTTTTTGAGGCAAAAAATCCGGAAGAAAAAATTATAATCGACGTACCCGAGTGTTTTTTCAAAAAATTAATACCAGATTTTTAAATGAATTTGTTCCATATTTTAGCCCATCACTGTATATATCCCCTTATATGATTAAAATGGCACGGCCTACATGGTCACACGACAAACACTGATATAGTCAAAGCGATCTTATCGTGCGGGTCCAAAGGGTACAATTTTCAGTAAAAACTTCATTCGTGGCAGATTTTGCATGTAAAATCTGTCAAAGGAATGACATTTAATGAAAAATGGACCCGCACGTTAAGACCGCTTTTGACTATATACTCACGCTCACGACGTTAACGACTGGGTCATGTTATTGAGCGGATATTGCTTAAAGTCATGATTTTCTTTTCTGACGCTAATGACTTTTCTGATTTTTCATTACGTTTTATTCTTTTCTGGGTGTATTTGAAAAGATACTTACCACTAAATAAATTTTACAATTTCACTGCTACTTTTTCTCATTTATAAGACGGTGTATTCAGATTTTGAATCCAACGTTTGGCCTTTTCGACACCACCATTCACTTGATTCTCTTAAATACGAACCTGGATTCTTTTCACAAATTTGTGGCTATCTTATAAGAGATAATCTCTTAAAGAGAGATAGCAGATTGGACATTCTTATTATAAAACTTGTTTATCGTTTTTCGAAAAAATCCAGGTCCGTATTAAGTTGATGATGATACCCAGAAAGCGGAAAGCCAGATTCAAAATCTTAGTATGCTATCTTGTGGCGGAGAAAAGGTTTTTATAAAAATGTACAATTTATTTTGCGAAATTTTTCAAATTAACCCAGAAAAAATAATTATACTGATAATAAGTGCTTTTATGGATATCTTCGGAAACAGTCGGAATAGTTCAAATTTGTAGGCATATTGCTCGAAATGTAATTGTTCAACTTTACCCTAATTATTAATCTTCTTCCGATCTCTTGCAGATTCCGAGATTCCAATGTTATTCTATCGAATTCGTAATCCCCTGCTGTAAAACTTATCAAATATAGTTAAAAATTATGCCAATCTGGAACATCAATAAAGTGAACATACCAAACTAATTCGTAATCCCCTGCTGTAAAACTTATCAAATATAGTTAAAAATTATGCCAATCTGGAACATCAATAAAGTGAACATACCAAACTAATTCGAAAAGAATACATAGATGGCTCTAGACTCTATAAAGCCTTGCATACAAACGTAAAATTACAACGTCGAGTTTTTTCACATTCCTTCACTTCCTCTTGCCGATTCACATGGATCGGCTATCGCTCTTTATAAGAAAAAACCTGTATGTTTATATATTTACCAAACAAATAAAAATCTCATCAAAATATTGGATTACATGACATATTATATGTGACTATTTTTAGAATTTTTTAATTAATATCCGCTTCTGCCTTTGGTTTGCCTATTATTTTTTTGCAGTGAACCTATCAGTCAATAATAAAATATTATTTTATATAAAATATATGTGCAGTCAATTTAAAATGATATCAAATAATAAAGCCGATCAAGTTTTAAACCTAGTCAAGGAAGGTCGACGGCTACTTCTGACCATGGAATAGGTTATTAGTAAGATGTATAAAAATAAACTCAGTAAGAAAATGCACCCGTCTTGACAAGATCTCTTAGCAGCTTCTGTGACTAATAAGGTGCAAAAACTGCATTAAAATAATGCTTAAGTGAGCAACTTCTACCATTACATAAAGTTGCTAGACTTGAATAGTGGCAAGAAAGACCCGACAACTGGAGTGACGAATGTAATATTGAGATATTTTCGGATGTGAGTAGATATAATGTAAAGGGACCATATATTGAAAAGTAGGAAGCGAGACAAGCGAGTGCCGGACAAAAACATATAAAAATAGACAGAATTGTTTACTAATTATGAAGACGCTAACATCGTTTCCCTTATTCTTTCCCCTCTTATAAAATAGTACGCAAGCCGTACTATTTTATTACTTACCGCTACTGTGACGATGTCTCCGATGACCCCTAGGAGTATGTCTGTATCGTGGAAAACCGGCAGCTTGTTTTTAATAACGTGACAGAAAATATACCTTTACTAAAGAATAGAGCATATCAAAATATGAATTTTTCGCTTTAAATTATACCGTGTAGATTATAATACTAACATATACATATTTATAAAACAAAACTTGAATCAAAATGGAAACACAACAAAATTCGAAGTGCTAGATCTATTTTCCGCTAGAAACTTTATGTAAACTGGGCCCTATGTCACTATTTCACCACTTCACATTGTTCACGAAGTCAGCGGTACTCTCTCTGCCGCGCACGCCGACAACGTCGCGTAGCCCGCACTCGTCTAGAAGGAACTGGCCGCCATGCTAATGAAAACAGAATATCCATTCATTTGAATTCAAATATTACATTCCATGCGTAAGTAAATAGACTCATAGTCGTACTCGCGAACATTATTTTAGAAAAGTAAGTACCTATTTGAACAATTTCTTGCTTGCTAGTACATGTTTAAAGTGTCTTGAGTTAATAGAATCCGATGTTGTTTTTCAAAATTATTAGTAAAAAACGTTATGGAAAATTAATTAACGCTTCAAACTTAATTGTTGATATAATGTCATGTAGCAGCAAAAAAGGTGATCTTTAACAATAATGTTATCAAAATAACTTAACAGAGTTATTTAATATAATAAGAGGAACCTATTTTAAGTTGATTTACGAAAAAAATGCGGAATATTACTTTTCTTTCACAATATTAATATTTCGATCTGTAACTATTTTTCGACACGTAGCAAACAATCCAGCGTGCTAATTTTCTATTGGTCGTATTCGCGTAGATATACAGTCGTTCTTCGCTCTCACTGGTCGGTGGGATGGCGTGACTGACATCCCATTCCGTTTGTCAACATTTTCTATTCTGTGATTTCGCTCCGTTTCGTTTCTTTGTGTATTGCTAATTTTCTTTATTATGGAAATTAATCCAGGAGGATGTTTCCGCCCTGATTTTGGGTTAGTTGGGGTTAGTTTTTGTTGGTTGACTCCCGAAGTGAGCGGAGCGCCAGGCATAAAGTGTTAAAATATTTGAAGGCAAAAGGTTACGAAGAATCCTGTACGCTCGATACAAATATGTTTCAGGTTAAAAAAAATCACAAAAAAAATTCCGTATATTTTTCATTAGAAAATTAATATACAGTGTGTCCAAAAAAGTATCCAACATATGGGAAACTTCTTTATTATTGGGTTCTCAAAAAATTTTATTCTTCATAAAAGTTGGTGCTTGCCCTAAAACAGTAAACGAGTATTTCAAATTTTACGTACTGCTTTTAGTGCGGGCGCAAATGTCAATTTTCCGAAATCGCGTCAAGAGTAAAGTACCTTAATTTATTAAGACACAGCAAAATCTTATAAGGAAAAGTTCTTCCAAATTAAAAAAGTATTCTAAATATGAAATTTGAGTTAAGTACATCAATTTTTTATTTCCCTTTTTTTCTCGATTTTTTTCTCAAACGTTACGCCATCGGTGAATGCCTTGTTGTTTTTTTTATTAGTATAGCGACTTCCAAATTTATATAAAGTAGACATTAGTTACATAGTTGCATAATGTTTGAGTTTTTACAGAGATAAAAGCCAGTTTAGGTATCAGTGTGTTGCAAACACATTTAGACAATTTTGGTCCAAAATAATTGTCCACAATAATTATTACAAAATACAATTGGAATGACTGACTCAATATTAATTAATTTTATAATATGTCAGAGCGAAGTAAAATTATTGCTATTTATTTGTTTTTATTCCAACTGCATGGCCTACTCTTCAAGACCAAATATTTTATATGGCTTCTTAGGATACTTGGGCATATTTTACTCATCGGATGCAAAAGATAAATAAATTATTAGTTGTTTTACTTGAAATGAAAAGAGTTGGGTCTATTCATGATTTTGAGTGGAAAAAATTTTGAACCAAAAGTGTTTAAATGTGTTTGCAACACACTGATACCTAAACTGGCTATTATCTCTGGAAAAACTGCAACATTATGCAACTATGTAACTAATTTATATCTTAAATAAATTTTGAAGTTACTTGGCAAGTATACTAATAACAACAGAACAAAACATTCTCCAGTGGCGTAACGTTTAAGAAAAAATCGAGAAAATAAAAGAAAAATTAAAAGTTGATGTACTTAACTCAAATTTCATATTTAGATTACTTTTTTAATTTGGAAGGACTTTTCCTCATAAGATTTGGCTGTATCTTTATAAATTAAGGTACTCTACTCTTGACGCGATTTCGGAAAAATGATATTTGCGCCCGCACTAAAAGCAGTACTGAAAATTTGAAATACTCATTTACTGTTTTAGGGCAAGCACCAACTTTTATCAAGAATAAAATTTTCTGAGAAACCAATAATAAAAAAGTTTTCCATATGTTGCATACTTTTTTGGACACACTATAGAATACCTAATTTCTTGTTATTTTTTTTCAGAAAAATTGTAGCTTTTGATAGCGCTATTGGTAACTGGACTCGAAATATAATTTAGATTTTTTCATAAACAACAAATATTTTTAACAAAAGTATAAAAAGCATATAATATGACTATTATAATTGTGGGATCACCTTTTTGAATAATCGTGCATCGATGGCCACTTCCATGAATTAATAAAATTTGTCTTGAAACAATACTTCAAGATAAGAATTCATCATGAGGTAACTCAAAGAACCCAGGCATTGCGCCAAAACAGAATATGAAGTATGAACACCACATTAATTTTATTTCGTATCGAATGAAATTTGCGTTTTCCTTTGTTTCTTTATATATCTGATTAGTATTATTTCCAAGCAGACCGGCACGGCAGCTAGCGACACGCAATAAACAATATGTAATCAATCCCCTAGTCAATTATCAATTAAAAGTAATTTTTTTTCCTACTGTAGCTTAAAATTAATTTTTTTTTTAATTTTTATATTTTAATATTAATAAATAATTGTTATTTATGTCTAGTAATTTTCATTTTGTAATGGCTTCTTAGGCTTATTTCAATGTTATCTGACTTTTAATAGGTGCTCCCTAAAGTGTTACGCCTATGGTGCGCCGCGCCGCGAGAAGCATGACGCAGATGCCGTACATGAATGAAATGTTTGACTCGCTTCGGCCGCCATCTTCATTATTTTCATTTATTACTTTATCCTCTCTTCATGTTAATATTTCTAATGTTGGCACGTAAACATTTGGTAAGTTATGAATGACCTGCTCTTTATACTGTTTTTTGGTGCCTTTGGTGGCGGAGGAGGCCAATCGCTGAAGGCGAACAATGTTTGGATGTCTCGCCCCTTTCTTAGGCTTTTTAACGGTATTCGATTCCGATATTTAGTCAAAAATATGAGTATTTTTTCTGTTAACAAACCCGCTGTCTGCAATATTACAATAATGATTATCATCAGCATTCTCGAATTTTAACTTCCAACAAAATATGATGTTATGAGTTGATGCGTAATGAATGACAGTGATGACAATGATAACGATGGCATTATATTGACATTATGACATAAATAACAGATAACGTTTGTTAAGTCGGTCCAATTTTCTTGAAAAGGTTAAGCAAAGGGCTAGGGGGCAAAAAAGTAAATTTGAGAAATGGTCTCAAAAGAGCTAAGTTGGCTATACTGGACAAAATCAAAACATGGGGAGGGGGTGATGGTAATGGGGAAGCTAAAATATTGTCTCGGCAATCCCATGAATAAAAAAGGGTAATTTACACATGAGTAACATACGAAATTTATATGAAAATATATGAAAATATATGAAAAAACAAAATTATTATTAAATTACTTTACGCACTAGTACGTAAAATGATGTATTTTACGCACTGCCCTAAATGTCAAAAATATGTCAGATTTACTTTACATACTAGTGCGTAAAACAACTTATTTTACGCACTGCACATTAAAAAGGCCACTTTTATGAACCTTAGAGAGGGCGTAAAGTGAGTACTTTACGCACGGTAGTAGAAAAAACTATTTTTGTGGAAGCAGTAGTACCTGGTAAACATAAAATATATTCTACTAATTGCAGAACAGGAAATGATATTTTCTGTTTTACATTTTGACACATTTCCAGTCCGTGGGACTTTTATTTTCGCTATAGGAATTAAGTTTACCCTTACTTATTTAACCTCGTCAAATAGCTCGTTTTCAGTAACAGAACATTTAGAAATCTGGTTAAAATAAGCTTTGGATTCAATTCTAGTCCAGGTGAGAACCCTTCTTAGAGAAATCTGTGAAAATTTTGATACAGCTTCAAACTGAGTACTATATTGATGGAAATACTCCAAACTGCTAGCCTAAAAGTAAAAGTTATTGACATGATTAAAAACTATGATTTATTTATTTGGTCATTTCTTTCTAGCTTAGCTAGTTCATGGCGATTCATTATTGGTATAAAGTCATTATCTAATTTGGACTTGATCTTATTTTTCAAATTCTTAAAAAATGCATAAACCTGTACGACCTTATATTTTAGTAGTAGATTCTTGAAATATGGAGGCAATACTATGAATAAATTTTAACCAAATTTCAGAAGCTTCACTCTAAAAAAATGTTTGATTATCTGTGGGAATTTTTCAATAGATAGGAAGTAAGATTTTAGAGGGGCATACATCTTTAAAACTTCAAAATTTTTTGGTAGTCCATTTCAACATTTTTACAGAATTTCATTTTCTACATTCATTCTCCTACTCTTACAGTATATATATAAAAATATGAACATATTTTTGCTAATATGCTTTCAACGTCAATTGGCAGTTTACTGATGTATGCATAGAGTTCTGAATACTATGTGCAATGCACCCCAAGACTATTGCTGATTGGTCTAATGTTTGTATCTTTTCTTTTGACCCATCCAAAATTAGTATTAGCATTATGTGCGCAATAACCAGCCAATTTTGACTCTAAGTCGTTAATATTTTTTAAAATATCAAGTAAAGAGTTATAAATCGTGTCCCTTTCTTCCCGCAGGTAATGATGCCACCATTGCCACCAGATCAATAATTTTAAAAACCTGACTAATGTCAAAAATAACTTAATCTGTTTATGATTAGAAACGTCGGAAAACATTGTTATATAATTGAATTTCTGCAACGAGAAAGAACAATCTGACGCAAAAATATTTTTTACTATGGCTTCAGTCTTTGTACGAACACAGGAGATTTTTTTTAAACTGTTGTTATGGAGAACAGTGTGGTTCTTTGTGTTCATTTTGGAAACATTTCTAAAATAACAATCAGTAGCCATTAAATACGATTTATGTTTATCAGTCTGAATATGCTTTCCAATATCGTTTCATCCACCTTGCGAAATTGGAAAAGTTGATACACACGTATATTGCAATATACATTCGAGTCCAATTTTCCTTTTTTCAATAATGAACATTGATAACGTGATTAACGTTTCGTTTTGGCGCCATTATTCTACGTATCCTTCTAAAATAGCAATAGATACAAAACTTATTAATTATCATTCTAACATCTAACATACATAACAATAATTTTGCTTTAACTCACCTTACCTAAATTTGTACCTTTAATTTTAATTGGCTTATTGAATCTACAAGACGACAAATGACCAAATCTGAGAAGAATAAAGACAAATGGAATAGTGGGGATCCTCAAACACCAAATGTACTTTTAGGCAACTAAAATGAAGTAATTATATACCAAATTTTAAAATCGGACAAAAGCGGGATAAAATCGGGATACATGTTAAATCGAGACTAGTGGTTTAAAATCGGGAGTGTCCCGCCTAAATCGGGACGAATGGTTACTTAAGTATTAAGTGACCGAAGACCTCCGGATGTAATGGTAGACTCATGGTTTATCAAAAAAATGTCCCATTACAAAAATGGCTTTGTAATGGTATTGAACGGCAAACCTCAACATTTTATATTATAACGCCCGCCTTCAGAGCCTGCCTTTGTCACCGTTATCTCATAAATGCTTGCAAGGAAAGTAAATAATACGAAATCCAAAAACTTACAAACTTACGAGTTGGTTTGCAACGTTTATGGTTTAGACTAGAATTTCCTCGACTACATCAAGCCAATCAAATTAAGGAATGCAATTCAAAACACAGGCGAAATATTACTATTTTTTATTTACATTTTTTAAATTAAAAATAAAACTAATTCATATCATATAATATTTTGCACTCATACAAAATACAGATCATTTTTCACTTTTGATTACTTACTTAAATCATGCAACAAAATTCATATAATTCTCACATGTTCTTATTTTTATATTCGCCTCGAATAGCAGCGATTTGTCAGATGTCAAAGAAAAGATGCTCGAAACGTAAGATATCCGGTATTTTTTGCGAGCTTCATATTTTATTAATAATCTTGTAAAAATATAGATGTTCTCAGCTAAAAGAATATCTCTGTCTTATGAAGAGCGATTAAAGCGAATCCATGTGCGTAGGTATAAAGGAAAGCTGGGTGTCCAGTCCACCTATCAGGGCATTTTTATCGTTAGACTCATTAGGCTGGGCCTATGGTCTTATGGTAAATGGGCCCCAAAACGGGCAACACAAAAAGTACATAATTTTTAAGAAAAATATTTTCCTGTTAAGAATATTCCTCCTTTCATTATTTACAAATGACATTTTATTACTTTAATGAAATTGATATAAAGAAGGCCTATATATATAGGTAGCTATCATATTTAAAAACATTCTTGGTGTTAAAAGTAACAAAATGCTAATATATAATTGCATTTTCTCGTCTCTCTACATTTATTTTAACTTAAAATAAATTACATGCTTTTAATTGTCATCTTATTTTAAAAATATATTCATTAATATGTAATTTTGAAGCATATTTTTTTAAATATAATTAAATTGTTTCAGAAATGTTAATTGCTTTTGCAAATTAAAAGCAATTTATTTCAAGTAAAAAAGAAAATATCATAAAGGGTTTATTAATCTTCTATATCTTATCTAATCATTAGAAAAGTATGAAATAATTTTCATGCACTTTTTTAAAACAATTTTAGTTTTAATTAGGATGATTTTTTCATAAAATGTTTTTATTTTATAGGACATTTCAAAAGCTTGGTATGAAACTTGAAAAATTGTGCCTAGTTTATGTTACTTAAAAAAAAATAAGGATATAATGACCTTGAAGTCGAGATATAATTTATATTATTATTACATATTTTATATTTATTT
The DNA here is from genome assembly GCA_016904865.1 of Pissodes strobi. Classification (NCBI taxonomy): domain Eukaryota; kingdom Metazoa; phylum Arthropoda; class Insecta; order Coleoptera; family Curculionidae; genus Pissodes; species Pissodes strobi. The sequence continues at coordinate 4,335 of JAEQML010070757.1, read as the reverse complement.
CATCAAAACCTGGATAATTTTTTTTGACATAACAATTATATATTTTAAATTTAAATTTTGAATTTAAATATTGTAAAATTGTTAATATATCTGTAATAAAAATTGTGTTGCTTCTTCACATTAAAAATTTGTTTCTTTTTTTATGAAAGATTGAAGTGTAATCTACCAAATGCAAGGGCAATGTTTGGGTGCTTGAATATAAAAAAAAACAGTTTCATACCACCCGAGATACCACCTAATTTTTTATATAACCTATAAATAAGTTTATCCATAAACAGTTTACTTAAATTTTTGTTTAATTTTTTTTTTAAATAAGAGTATTTTTTAGTAAGGTTCCTTTGCTGTCTCCATTTTCTTTTTCAATTGTTTATATTCATTGTTTTATTATTTTAAACTGTTTATATTTTTCTTTATTTAAGACAGATAAGTAGTATTAGACATTTCGCATTTCCTATATTTTCGTTTTCTATTGCGTTACATTCATACTTTATCAGGAAATATTTATATTTTTTGAAACTAAAACTTGATTTTACTTGATAAAACTATATCGTGCAGCATATTTCAAATAACATAAAAATCGAATAGATAAAACAGACTTGCCATCTATTTATTAAAAATAAGTAGGTAGTTTCAAACAATGATTGGTATTTATTAATACTTCATAGCAAATTTGTAAAGTAGACCTTTGGATTAGCACTGCTGGGCCCTTTCTTGTCCCCGTGGACTCGGCATTAAAAATATCAAGTTACTCTTGTATAAAAACACTTACTCAACAATTATGTGAATCGTACTTGAGAATGCGCACGCACGAATATCATAAACGTGCCTCGAAAAATTCGAATTGTGTCTGCAGGGGGGGTATGAGGGGATCCTCCAATACCTCATCAATAGCTTGCCAAGGCGAAGTGGCCGGCGTGAAATTATTCCTAGTGCAAAAGACAAAAATGTCAACAATAATTGCAGTTCAACATTCAAAAATTCTATTTGTCTGGAATGCGTTTTATTTTATGGTATTGTATTGCACACGTGAGTGGGCCCAAATGGGGGCCTCCACTGCGACCCTTGGCCTATTGCGGCTCACGTCTGTGGTTTCCACGAGACCAGAGGCTCGATCCTTTTCATGAAATCGAAGAGCTTTCTGGGGTGGATAGTTTTTAAATCTGTGAATGTAATTTGAGACTTTCCAAACACTGTTTGTCTGGTACTTTCCATTGCTGGACAGTGGTAGACAACATGCTCTATTGTTTCTTCATCCGCCAAGCACAAGCGGCATTCCGTTTCTTCGGAAAGCCCTATCTTGTTCATGTGGCTTCTTAGCCGACAATGGCCAGTGTACATGCCAACTATAGCATGCACCTGCTGTTGGCCAAGTTGAAGAAGTTGTTTAGTTCTCACTCCTGATGGCAGTTTCACTGCCATCTTTGAATGGATTAGATCCGGTAACTCTCTCCATTTGTCTAAAAATTGCGGTTGTGTCCACCTGGAGAGGGCATCTTTAGCTGTATTGTAAGCTATTTCCAGTACTGGTCATGATCCTATGAAGGCCGTTGCGGCCGCCTGCTTCGCCAGAGCGTCAGCACTTTCGTTGCCTTCATGTCCTGTATGTTCAGGTATCTAGATCAATGCAAGTGTATTTTCTCTACCTAGTTTGGTGAGTAGTTCCCAGCAGTTCCATACTTCTTTGGATGAACACGGCTAGACTCAAAAACTTTTAAAGCCGCTTGACTGTCCGAGAATATTTTGATTCACTTGACTTTCCAGTTTCTACCGATGAGCCACTGGGCAGTCATATCAATGGCTTTAACTGCGGCCTGAAAAAAGGTTGCACGTTTTCCTAGGGAACACTTAGGCTCAACCTTACCACTTTTATTCCATGCAGCGGCTTCTGTACCATCATTGGCCTTGGAGCCGTCAGTGATTCAACTATTCTCTGTTTTTCTCAGATGTTCCGTTCATTGGTATGTTCAAACTGCATTTAATTGTAAATTCTATGTAAGAAACTATCGTTCAAGTTCAGGTACAACTTTGCGTAACGAATAAAACGTTTTTTTTTGCATTCAGTTTGAAGAATCCTCGAGGCCTTGTACTGTGGGTTAAATACAACTTAGTTTTATAAGCCATATCTCATATTTAGGCCCATTAGAGGAAGCAATTTCCGTTAACTGAAACCATTACACTATCGACAATATAAAAACATATATTTTACTCAGAACCTGTACCTTCACTAAATACCCATCAGAGCATAAAATACATTAACAACTGCGCTATATACTGTATGCAATATTCCGATAATACTATATCTTAACAGTACTATAAGGATAGTACTGTTAACAAATCTGGGCTATTTCAGAAAAGCCATATTAATTGCCGTGATGCGTCAATTAATAAGCGGCACTAAACCGGAAGATGAAGGTTATAGAGAGGAACATCGCTTCTAACGATGTTGCTATTGTGAACAACCACCTCTAACAGTTTCATTATTTAAGAATATTACCGTTGCACCGTAGTTATAGATCTAATCAGGCTGTGTATACATAGACGTGTTTGAGTCATTAAAACTACGTTGCACTGATGATATAATAGTAATGTCTAATGTCACTTTAAGAATAGTATTTAATCATTGTAAATTTAAGCTTTAGTGATTTGGTCAATGATTAATGGCTAGTTAACGGAATTAAATGCATTTGACGTGCATGAAATTAGAAAGAATTAAATTTTTAATCGGTTTTCATCGATGGAACTCTAATAATTGTGTTGTTAATGCATCAAAATTAGTTCAATTGTATAGTAATAGAGCAAATTAGTTCTCGAAAATAAGTAAATGAATAATATTTTTAGTAACATAGATATGTACCTATTATAATAATATACTTGCAAATATATTTTGTCAAGGATAGGGAAGCTCTCTTTTAGGTTCCACTACAGTCGCAGAATATTTTGACAGAAAAGGGCCGAGCGAAAAGCAGTTGATTACAATTCAGCGTTATTTCCATAAAAACTGTTGTTACAATGACATAATATAACATGGTTAATAATATAGCATAAAGTTGTTAATAACTTCCGACCTATTAGGAAGTAACAAAATCGACCATAGACATACAAGATGTATCAAAAACGAAAAGAATTACTTACGTGTAACATATTATTATATTAAACTTCATCATGTTCGACGTTCTTAGAGCAACTCACCTGTAACAAAAAAAAACGTATTAAATAATGTGGTAACGAATATTCTAAAATTAATGATATATTAGCCAGTTATTCAAATATTTGATATGTGCAACATCCGTTAAGTGACACTTGTGTCAGCAACCCGATATTTGGTCTTTTCAGATGTGTTGAACATCGATTTCTAGATTTAAAAAAATTAAGGTTCTTATTTTTTCTCGAAAAGCATTTTTTTCTTGAAATGCCAATTATTTAACGAGAACCAAAGGCTAAAAACTATATTACAGGGCACTAATGCCGTTGCCTTTTTTCCAGGGTCAGTTAGTTGAATTTAACCATTTCGCCATTTCGAGCTTGTACACGACACCACTTAATCTTTTATTACTGGAAAACTGAATAAGCTAGAGCTAAACCAAACTTTTTTACATTAGGATGTGAGCAGAAGGTATCAAAAAGTCGCATCGATCGGAATGAAAAAGCCGAATTTGTGATTTTTTATTTGAATTTAGCTTCAAAAATCTAACTTAAGCGTACATGCTAGCCAAAGCATAACTATTTTCAAGAAATCAATCTGAGATCCGTAAACCTCGTGATCTGTGGAATAAAAAATATCTAAAAGAGTTTTCCTTGCAAGATCAGGAAATACGAGAATATTGCAAACAATGCCCAATATTTCGGCAATTTTAGGAGTTTGAATAGATAGCTTTGCTTTTGATGCGTTATAGAAAACTAATAGAAGAGAATAATCAACTGCTTAAAGAGAGAAAGTTAATTTGGAAGAAGAAAAGTACCACAGAAATACATTGGAAGAAAACAGAGGTACGGGCAATATTGCAAATCAGAAAACATCACAAACATGGCGTACCATTGTATAAGAGGATTCTGCTGTGGGCGTATCCGAGTGCACCGCTCCTATATCAAAAACCCAGAGGGCCAGTTTTTACGTGCCTGTTAGTATTATCAAGAGGATAATTTGCGTGATAATCATTGTTGTCACAATTGTTTCCATGGAAATTGTCTTGTTGGCAAAGATAACAATCACATAAAAAACTGAGTCTAATGCCCGGTTTCTGAAGTACCAGATATCTAGTGTATAAAGTTATGAAGCCAATAATTACTATGGCTACAATTGTATTAACAATCGTTGTCATAGGAAATATTTGAAGA
>JAEQML010070756.1:0-16572 GCA_016904865.1 Pissodes strobi | reverse complement strand
ATGGTTAAGTTCAAACTTTCCACTGTATGATTTTATGTTAGTTGACACTTAATTCCCTTACTACATATATATATTTTTTACATTTTGCATTCAACCTTAAATTAACACTATCACAACCCGACCGTACTGATCTCTACTCGGTCCAAGACGTTCTGGCTGGATGCAATAGTTTGCCCATTCATGTTACTTGTTGTCCACTTCGTGTCGTGGCTCAGTTTTGTCCACCCGGTATTAGTCTCGGAGTGTTGTAGACTCTGTATGTTGCTTGACCCAGTGCTTTTTGCTTACATGGAACAAAAGAAAGGTTTGTTTTAATAATTAACTAATAACTAATTTAATAACAATCAATCAATTTTTTAGTTGCCAAATACAGTAACAATTTTACACTAGTTTGCATCCAACATGCCTCGAGAACCCCGCCGTAAGTTTTATATTTATTTTTGAGAGCCCTAAGCCTTTTTATTTATTTTTTTATTTTGTGTCTTACAAACATTATATTTTCTAGACCGTTATTGTGAAAGATTGGTTCTGCGGCGTGTCAGGGAAAGGTTCCCTGAGTTACCCAGGGTAAGTGAATTATTTACGTTTTCTTCTTGGGTGGCTTTGTTTCATCTGAAAATTCTTCTCTTTTCTTTTAGGGGTTTTCCTTCAATTTTATATACGTTCCCGTTAGACCGTCTGAGGGATGGCCTCCCTCTGTGCCTAGCGGCCAGCATCTCTTGTTTTACGGGGGGGTTCCCGGTTATATTGTGTATATAACCGTTGTGGTTAGATTTAGACGTCCGACCATATATGTATATTTTTAGGTATAATAAATAGTTTAAAACGTTTCCGTGTTATTATTATTAGATTTTGATTATCTTATACCGTTTCACCATACTTCACATTTTTATTTATTATTTGTTGTAAATCCCTCGTATAAAGGATTAAAAATCATTCTTCTGATTATCTGGCAGTCCTATATCTATTCGTATTTCAGCATATAATATATTACGATAATTTTAATTACAGCTAACCTATTATTTCTAAATATTATAATATGATATGATACGTATTTATACTACTTTGTATAGTTAGCAGAAATAGTAAGCAGGTCATGTTGATATTCCATTGCTCGGGTCGACTGCCGCAGTCTTTTGAAATATGCAATTTAGGCTACCGTCTGAGTTTTGATTTTCTATCCTTAACGTGTATCCATCCTGTGGTGTGGGGGAGTGGTTTGTGCTGGTGGAGCTGGTCGTATTGCGTAAGTATCTATATAATTTAAATAATAGATATATTAGGAATATTACAAATGTGCTACATGTTATTGTAAATAGTATATCGTGCATGATTTCATTTGCTGCGTGTACAGGGGTTGCTAATAAGGGTAGTGTTGGCTTGAGTTTGTGAAATATTATGTATATTACTGCAAATGATAGCATACTGTTCCATATAACCATGATACTGTGATTTTCGTTTGTCCATTTATAATTATTGGATGACGTTTTTGTTTGCTTGATTTCTGACGTAATCGTTTGTAGCAATTCTTTACTTGATGTTAGGTTAAGATGTGGTATGGATATTGACCAGTTGTGGTTGATGCATTCTTCCATATTACTGAATTTGGGTGGCTGTAAATTTGCTGTCGGATTCAGTATAAACGTTTTCAATTTTGTCCATGCTGCTGGTATTACATGAGTGACTGATAATATATCCTTTTCTTTTGTACAGGGGAATCGGTTTGGAATGATTAATTTCTTTTTTATTTGTAGCTGGCAATGGCACGGGATGAATATTTTTAGCGCACCTGTAGCTGACGTTTTATTGCCCTGTATCGGAGTGCTCAATTCCATACAGATTATCTCCATGCCCTCTTCAGGGTGCGTGATAATATATTCATCATCCCCTATTTCAGTAATGACCATTAGTGAAGACCTGTGACATTTCATTGCGCAGTGAAACGTGAGGTCCTCCACCGAGGCTCCGTGAAATAGTTTTCTGGCGCATGCGGGCCCTTGAAGCATATCGCCGGAAAATCTTGGTAAGTAACACAATTTGTTTTCATATGGTTTGCACAAGTGTAGCCCTGTCCCTGTTATTTGTCTGGTAACCTGATTGTTATTGTTTACAGCTACTGCCAGATACAGAGTGTTATGTTCAATCACACATGTTTGGCCTTCCCAGGCAAATGGATATGTAACTAATTCAAATAATTTCCATTGATTACTTTTCTCGTTTGTAGGAACTTTTATGTGTATTACCAACTTCTCCTGTGAAAAGCTGCATTCACAGATAGGGAGTTCATAGTACTTTGATATATCAACATGCGGGATTGTTAGTTCGTGGCCACCTTTCTCAAGTTCCTTGGCGAGACTTTTGAGATCTTCTCTCAGGATGGATGGCTTCAGGATTGCTATGGGAATTTGGTGCTGTCTGCAAGCGTGGATTACTTCCTGTCTTTTTTGTGCCCTGGTAAGCCTTATTATTTTTCTTGATAGATCTAAGTTTGTTTTTAATGTAGCTAGAATTAAGTTATCCTGAGTATTTTCTTCTGTTCTAATTTTGTTGTTCATTTTCTCAGCATAATCCTCTAGATATTTTATTCTATCCTCTGTTATTTTTAGGGCTGTTGCTGTCTTTTGTTGGGCCTGTTCTAGTTGGATGGATTGTTGTCCCACTATGCCAATAGTCGATTCGAGCTCTTTAGTGAGTGAGTCCAACCGCTGTCTTAGTGTATCCTCGTCCATGACCATGGAATCCAGCTTTTGTTGTGTTGCTACCCCGCAACACCAGTTCAATCCATCGGCAATAAATGATAAGGATATGGCCCGTTTGGATCTTGCAGTTTCCTTTAGGTGAGTTATTTTATAATTGTCCATTAAATCATCTATTTCCATTTCTAACGCTGTTGATATTCCTTCCATATATTTTAAGATTCTGCATTCATCCTTTTCTTTGTCTAGACATTTCCCTCTTATTGGGGGTGGAATATTTATTATTTCTTCTACCCAAGGTAGTTTGTATGTTAGAGGGATACTTCCCTCGTAGGAGATAGTTTCAGGGAGGAGTTTCCATGTGGCCCCTGCTGAGACCTCTACTTCATGGCTGTAGCAGTGGTGTATTAGCACTAATAGTGTCCTGTAACAGAATATTGAGTCTAAGAAGGGTATTTTATCCTTATGCATCTTTCTATCTCTCCCCTTTAATTTTATCATATAGATAGCTTTTTAACTGTTCCTTATCTGAGTCCTAATTTTATTATATGCACATTTTGTGTGGACGGCGTGTCCTGCCTTTATTTCTTTCACTGCATTATTTTACAACATTTTTTCTTTCTAGGTCCCCCTTTTTTTCTTTGGACATCGTGACGCTGGCGCTGCCTTTATTCTCTAATACATGGCGCTCGAGGCTCCGGAACCTGTTGCGCTTGTGTAGAGTTTTGGTATGTATATTTATTATTTTATTATCTCCATATATATTACTGTTTGCCATATGTTTATATCTCGTATCCTATATATATTCGGCGTTTATGTATTCATTATTTTACACTATTTATATCCTATTTTTACTAGTATATTTCTTAATCTATCAGCTGATTTTTATGTACATATTCTAAACTTTCAATGCTCCGTGGCCCTTAAGTGTTGTGATTTTCTCGATAAGATATTCATCACTACCTAAGTCCGTTTTACATATAGTCTATGCCTATATGTTTTCTCATTAGATCGTCTTCTACCTAGTTTCCCATTAAACTTCTTATTTCTCCTAGTTTCTCCTCACTCGAAACGCTCATATGTTTTTCTATGACTTTCCCTGTATGGTATTAATCGAAAACAATTGCGTTCTCATTATAACTTTACTAAAGTTTCATTTCTCCATTTAAACTTTATTATTCACATAAATGAACTAAACTTTTCTAGTCTCATTTTTCTCTATATTAACTTTCTATATCATCTATTTGGACGCCTTCATGTTATTATTATGACTTTCTCTAGTGTCTTAGATAGTTCTCAATAACACTCGCGTTCCACATTCTATAGTTCCATCTTTCTAATATATCTCTGTTTGCTTCTCTAAGTGCCTCTAATATTTTTCTATGTGCTTTATTTTTTACTCTAAGTATATACAATACCTATGTACTCTATTTTCCATTCTAATATCTATGTACTCTATTTTCTACTTCAAGTACATATTGATCCATTTTATATGTATCTTATATTTTTCTATATACTCTATGCTACTTTTTTCTCACTTCCAAGTGTCTTATTATGATTTTCCCTAATATCTACGGTATTTATCATTGACACCTGGGATTGTAGATACTTTGTGCACTCTCATTATTTTTTCCCTAAAATCGCTAACAGTCTCCCTTCTTCTTTCTCGTCCATACCTTCACTACTCTCAATTTTATTGTCTTTCCCCAAAATTGCTAATAGTCTTCTTTCGAAGTCCTCGTCTTCTTTCTCGTCCATATTCTCATTATTCTCAATTTTATTACTGTTTTGTTGCCCCTTATCTTTCTCACGTTTTTCTTTTTCTGCCTCTTATATAACTAATTGTATATCCGTATCTTCCGTATCCTCTGTACTATCGTCCTCTGTGTCCTCTTGATTATTGTCCTCTTTTTCGGCTTCCTCATCAATAATTGGTGAATCCTCAGTCCAGGGATCATTATACGGCAACATCCTACATACGTGAACCGTGTCTTTTACAATCTTTTTACTTCCTATCTTTCTAACTTCGTAGTTTACCTCATTTAATTTCCTCAAAATTTCATATGGTCCAAACCACCTTAGAAGTAGTTTTTCGCTGCGTCCTACTTTTCTTACTGGTATAAATATTTTTACTTTATCTCCTATCTCGAATTGTAGCTCCCTATGTTTATTATCGAATCGTTTTTTATCACTATTTTGGCGTTTGTCTATATTTTCTACTGCTAATGCTCTCATTCGCAGCGCCTTTTCTCTTATCTGTAGAATGTCTGTCTCTTTTTCTGCGTCCATCAGAACCGCTTCAGAGGGTAGCGTTGGCTCCCTGGCAAAAACTAACATAAATGGGCTAAATTGCGTTGTGTTTTGTATAGCTGTGTTATAACCAAACGTGATGAATGGAATATAAGAGCACCAATCGGTCTGTTGAGTGTTGCAGTACATAGACAGCATGTCCGCTATTGTTTTATTTAACCTTTCTGTAAGGCCGTTGCAGCAAGGGTGATAGGCAGTTGTGTACTGGCTACGTGCTCCCATAATTCGTTCTAGTTCTTGTACCATGTCTGACTGGAATGTTTTGCCTCTGTCACTTAAAATAGTCCTTGGAACTCCGTGTATCAAAAATACTTTTTCTAAGAGAAATTTTGCCACCGGGCCTGCTTTGCCGCTTGGTAAAGCTGCAATAATAGCATATCTTGATGCATAATCCGTTGCTACCACAATCATTGTCTTTCCCTGAGAGCTACGCCTAAACGGTCCTAAAAGATCAATGCCAATTTTATCCATGATGTTTCCTACTTTTATGGGTTGTAAGAAGCCCGGAGTTTTTCTGTAGGGTTGTCCTTTTCTTGCCTGGCAGTCTGGGCATCCGTGTATGTATTTCTCTATGTCCTTACTCATGCCCGTCCAGAAGAATCTGTTTTTGATTTTACCCAATGTTTTATAGCCTCCTAGATGACCCCCTGTGGGTGCTGCGTGTACTTCCCACATTATTTGTTTTCTCATGGACTTTGGTATGACTAGAACATTCTCCAATCCTTTGTTGGTGTTATTTACTTTGTACAGGGTGTCATTTTGCAGTCTAAAATTTTTTGCTCTGCCTCTGGTGCCTATTGCAATATCTGTATTATTTGGATCTAAGATGGCTTGTTTTAATTCTTTTATTTCTGGGTCCTTGTCCTGGACAGCGGCTATCTCTGTGCTCCTCAGCGCAAATGTTGGTAGTTCGTCCTTGTCTCCTTGATCGTGTGTTTCTGCAGGTAGGACTGGGTGTCTCGACATGCAGTCTGCGTCTTTGTGTGATGTTCCTTTTTTATATTCTACTGTATAGTCAAACTCTGCAAGCTTTAAAGCCCATCTTGCTAAACGCCTATTATTCTCTTTGATGCTGTCTATCCAACAGAGAGCATGATGATCTGTTATGATCTTTACTGGTTTACCATATATCAAGTGTCTCAAATAGCTTAGCGCCCAAACTGCACCTAGTAATTCTAGCTCTGTGATTGTATAATTTTTCTCACTTTTTGACAGACTTCTGCTTATGTAGGCTACAGGGTGTGCAATTCTATTATCATCTTCCTGTAATAATATGGCTCCGATTCCACATGTAGCTGCATCTGTGTGCAATATTGTGCCTTTGTTCGGATTAAAGTGTTGTAACACAGGTGCCGATACCAATTTTTCTTTTAATGTTGCGAATGCCTCGTCTTGCTTTGGTCCCCATTTAAATGTCGGGCTTTTCTTTGTCATATCGTGTAATGGACGTGCAATCATTGAAAAATTTTTAATGCATTTTCTGTAGAAATTACAGAGTCCTAAGAAGCTTTGTATATCTTTGAGCTTTTTTGGTGATGGAAAATTTCTGATGCACGTGAGCTTGGATTCGTCAGGTAATATACCCTTGTCACTGACCTTGAATCCCAAAATGTTTATCTCTTTCTTTAGGTATTCGCATTTGCTTGGTTTCAATGTTAAATTTGCCTGACGTAATCTGTCGAAGACTTTTCTTAATTTTATCAAGTGTTCTTCTAGTGTTTTTGAAAATATTATTATATCGTCTAGGTATATGGAATGTTGCTGGAGCGTTACATAGTCCAAAACTTAACACATTGAATTCGTATGAACCAGGTCCCTGTGCTACAAAAGCGGTATATTGTTTGGAATCTTCTTGTATTGGGACTTGCCAGTATCCGGAAAACATGTCCAATGTGCTAAACCAGGTAGAATCGCCTAGATAGGTTAGTATATCGTCTATCTGAGGCAGAGGCCAATTTGATTTCTTCGTGACTGAGTTCAATTTTCTATAGTCTACGCAGAACTTAGTATTGCCATCCTTCTTTTTTACTAGTACAACTGGGCTCGCCCAGGGCGAGTGGCATGGTCTTATTACCTCGCTTTCTAGCATTTCTTGGATTTGTTCGTCTATTATGCCTCTTTCTTTTTGGGACACACGGTATGGACGGCTTTTCTGTGGTTTATTGTCTTCTAGTTCTATTACGTGTTCGGTTAGATTAGTTTTTCCCATATATTTTGGAGATTTTGCAAATACGTCCCTATATTCATGTAGTAATTCTTCCAGTTGTATTCGTGCTCTGTGGTCTGTGATGTTGTTTAGATGGTGATCGTCTATGGTTATCATTTCTTTCTTGTCTATTGTCTCTTCGCTGAGGTGTAGGTTGTATGCGGTATCTTCTTTTTGTATTTCTTCTAACATTGCTATTGTAGTGCCCCTGTAGATTTTTGCTGGGTAATTTGCCTTTGCGGTTACTGGGATAAACAATTTTTTCCCATTTGTGTATATATTTGCCTCAATTGATAATTGCTTTGTGGCTAACCAGTCTGTGTTGTATTTACAATTAAAAATATTTGAGTGGCCTTCTATTTCTTGGTATTCTGGGATTTCTAATTCTAATGTTTTTGTTTCTCCCTTTGTGATGACATAGTTCTTTCTAGCTCTAATTTTAAAAATGTTAGGCGTCTGCTCTATCATAATGTTTGTAAATGGTCCTGTTATGTTATTTACTTTTCTTGGCCTTTTGTCTCTACATATTAAAATATTTATATTGTCTGACTTGAATATGTAGTGCAACATTTTTTTAAATGAATTCCATTCTGGGATATCCAAGCCCCAACCTCTTCTAGGTATGGCTATTTTATTAATTCCCTTTTGCTTTAATAGTTCTCTTAGTTTTATGAGGCATTCAAATAATGTTTCAAGTGTTGGCCTGCTATGTGCGTTGCTCCTAGTGTGGAGGTAGAAACCAGTTTTGCCTTTTGTATTTTTGGTCACTGAAACTGTTCCTATTTTATTATTTTTATTCCAATTTGTTGTTGGGAATTCTTGCTTAAGTATTTTAGCTATATACTTTTTTGTTTTATTCATATCTGTTAATCCCCATACTGTTGGAATATCTTTGCCGAGGTCCTGTATATTTCTATTTTGTTCCTGAATGGATTCTAGTTTATCTATTTGTATGTTGTTTTGCTGTTGTAAAAATATCTTGAATTTGTTGTTGTCCTGCTTTTTGTCCCTGCTGACTTTTATTTGTTTTTGTACAGATGTAAGCCCCGGTGCGGTGCCATTCATTGAATCGTACCTCAATGGGATTATATATTTATTTTGAATTATCAGTTTTTTGTTTGGGATATTTATCACTGCCTTGTTATGTTGTAGAAATTCCATGCCTAATATTATCGGATAGGGTGCACTGTTGATTACTTTTGCCTTTATTTGGAGCTTAAATTTGTTTCCTATTTGTAATCGTGTGGTAACTTCACTCATTACTTGTATACGATGCCCTCCTGCTCCTATGAGAATTGTGTTGCTATTTCTATGTTTCAGGCCTGTTGTCCAGTCTTTTTGTATGACGTTGTTTTGAGATCCAGTATCTATTATTGCCGTGACATTTTTATTGTTTAATTTTACTGTGATGCAAAGTATGCCTTTCTTTTCCTTGTCCCCTTCTGCTAGGATGACTGGGGTGTTTAATTTAGCCATCCGCCGCCTTTTGGGTGAGTTCTGCGGCAAGTTGCTGCGAAGTGTCCCAATTTTCCGCAGGTGTGGCATTTCTGGTTATTATAGCTATTTCTGTAGGCCTCCTTATAATGATTTTGGTTACCATTCTTTGTATATGTTGGTAGCCTCTGTAAGTTGCTATTGCGGTTTTGTGGCATTTCTTGCCTTCTGAGGTTATTTTGTATATTCGTATTATAATTATATTTGTGGTAATTGTTTGGACGATTGGAGTTTGTATTATTTATGTTATTCGGAGGACGATAGTTATATGGAGGACGGTAATTTTCTCTATTTGGAGGACGATAGTTATATTGAGGATTGTGACTGCTTGTATTCAGAGGATGATAACTGTTTGTTGGCTCATGGTTTTGCCTTTTATCTTCTCTTCGTCTCGGTGCTTTGTCTATCGTTGCTGCTAACGCCTTCAGTTCGTCTAAGTCTCGAGGTTGGCTGTTGGGGGGGTTTGTCAACCAGTAAAAGTTATAATAATTGTCTTCGGTGAGCCCTTCGCTAAATATACTTAAAAACTCTTCTATGTCCACGTTTGCCTTGTAGTCATGATAAAGTACTCTAAGTTCGTACAAATAATTTATTACTGTTTCATTCTCTAACTGCTTCCTTTCTTCCACTCTCTTTTTACGTGCTGTTTGATAATTTCTGTCTTCGAATTCACTGATAAAGTCTGCTTGTAATTCCATCCATCCATTATTTTGGTTTGCTGCCTTGTATTCCTGGAACCATAGATTTGCTGCTCCGTCCAAAAAAGTTTCAAAATATCCAATTTTTAACGCATCATCCCATCCGTTTGCTATTGCCGTTCTTTCGTATGATTTTATAAAATCGTTGGCTTTGCGTCTGCAAGGATGAAATGTAGGTGGGCTAATAAACTGTGGTATCGCTGCTTTCTTTGCAGTAGCCAAAGCGTCTGTGATTGTTGTGTTTGCCATGTTGTGACGTACTGCTTGGATATCTTGTGCTTCGTCTTGTTCGCTGTCTTCACTGATAACTTCTCTAGCCTCCGTGCTGCTGTGTGATGCTTGGTTTCCTTGGTAAATTTGCGAATTTTCACTAGGTGGTTCTACTAATGGTTTGTCGAGAAATGAGATTTTCTTAACTTGTTCTAAATTTATTATTGGGGATGTGGGTGGCGATCTTCTTAATTTCCTTGATGCTGAGAATATGGCTGTGCTGCTGTGAGGTAGAGTGGGGTCCTTAGCTGTCGTGTCGGATTGACTCTTAGAACGTAGATAGTGTTTTCTGTCTGACATTCGAGGACGGATTTAAATAATTAGAAGACACTGACTCTTAACTTCACCAAAATGTCAAGAAGGCAACTTTTATGACTGCCAAAAAATCTCAAAGAAAATTGGTACAGAAAACAATCTCGTGGATCACCACGGCTATAAAAAATATAGACGGCTTGGATTGATGCAAAATATTATTTTTAGCTGGATCAGGGGTCTATCTGGAAAAAGCGTATCTCTTCGACGAGTCCTTGGTCCTGTGTCCTGTGTACGGGGGTCGAAACGGCTGCCTCTACCACGTGTCACAATTATATTGATCGGCGGATAGTAAAAAGAAAGGGCGCCAGAAGGGCGGATCGATTGTTTGGTGGATGAAAGTTTTATGTTATATTATCGGATAGGTCGTTTATTTTTTTTTTATAGTTAATTTAGATAGCACTTTGCCTTATGGCGTTATTAATTTTCACTGATTCACTTTTAAGGCGTGCCTGATCATAGGGGCTTTTCCCTTTCGGTAATTCGCACTGATAGGTCTTTTTTAACCGTGCCTGATCAGAGGGGCTTTTCCCTTTCGGTAATTCGCACTGATAGGTCTTTTTTAAAAGTGAGAGCTTTGATCTACCAGAGGGGCTTTTCCCTTTCGGTAATTCGCACTGGAGATCAAAGTCTGCCGGTATGGGCTGCTGCACAGCTTTTTATACCAAACTTTGACCTCTAATTCGAGTATTGTTTTGAATTGTCAACAAGGTTAATCATAACAGTTTATACTTTAACTAATAATAATTTATAATTGAGTTTCATGGTTAAGTTCAAACTTTCCACTGTATGATTTTATGTTAGTTGACAATATTGCAACAGAAACTAAGTAAATACAAGGAAACCAAAAGCTAAGTAAGAAGTAACCAGACACTAAGCAATAAGAAACTAAAAACCAACCACAAACTAAGTAACTAAGAACAAAAAAGAAACTATGAATCTATAAGAAGAAACTAAGTGAAGGGAAAACAAAAGCAAGTGGGGCGCAGTAAAAAATAACTTCTAAGATGTCTGAACCTTATGAAATGAACAATAAATTAAGTAAATCACGAGATAGCAAAGATAGGAAGTAAAAAGAAACTAAAAGACACGGTTCATGTATGTTGGAGGTTGCCATATAATGATCCCTGGACCGAGGAATCAGCAATTATTGACGAGGAAGCCAAAGAAGAGCACAATCTTGACAATGGACGATGGTACAGAAGATATGAATATACAATAATTAGGTATACAGGACACGGAAAAAGAAAAAGGTAATGAAATTAAGAGTAGGTAGTGAATGTATGAACGAGAAAGAGGACGAGGACTTCGAAGGAAGATTGTTAGCAATTTTAGGGAAAAAATAATAGCAGGGCGCAAAGTATTCACAAACCGAGGTGTCAATGACGAATACCTTAGATATCAGGGCAAATCATAGTAAAACACTTAAGAAGTAGAAAAAGTAAAAAATACAGCACATAGAAAAAATTAGCTGTACTTATAGTGGAAACTAGAGCATATAGAAATATATTAGGATGATGAAACTAGAATTTGGAACGCGAGTGTTAATGATAACTATCTGAGATAATAGAGAAAACCATAATAGAGACATGTAGGCGTCCAAAGTTACAGGTCATATATGGAGAAATAGAAGGTTGATTGAAATGATGTTATAGTTAGGAATCCTCTTTGCCAATCTGAAACTGCGAAGTTATATAATTCTGTAAAAATTAACATTTACGAAAAATATATCGTATATTCGATAAAGGTCCTAATAAGATCACTTACTCAACAACATTTCCAAAAAGTGCCGAGATGGCCATGATGAAAAGAGAATAAAGAATACCTACAGATGAGGCGCTACATTACAAATTTGGATATTAGAAATCTATACATCAGATATCTAATCAGAAATGTTGTTGATCAGATCACGGTTTTAAAACCCCTTGATATTCCGAAAATTGTCCTAAAACATTCCTAAAATACTAAAATAAATTCGATAGTTAAAAACTGAATGCGAAAAATCGCTCCGCAGCAAAAATGGCTTGCTCACCTTGACGGGGTAGTTTCAAGACAAAATCTGGCCGTTCGATTTCAATCACTGCTCGATCCGCGCCGATTGAGAGGGAGACGACGCATGAATTATTAGAATTATTATCGCCCTCTATTACCCAATGGCTGGTACATTAAAATATTGTTGTTAAAGAAAACGATGTAGATATGCTACCCGTACAGTTTTAATGGTAACAGCCCCTATGTATGATTTAAACTTTTATTGGAACCTTATCAGATTGCAGAAATCAGCCATACGTAGAAATTTGCATAAAAATCACGTTGTTAGAAAGGAATCTTAAAATAGGAAGAAACATGTAACGAAGTAGTTATTATTTCGTTACATACCCCACCAACCCGGTAAGAAAAGTTTGAAAACTCGTTTGAAAACTTTTCACAAAACTGAGAGAAATAGGGAAATTAAGAACTTATATTAAAAAATTTAGAAACATTTCTATCCTAATTATCCAAAACATAACCATATTAATGTACAGATATACAAAAAAGCTTAATTTTGTTAGGTCACTTATAAGTGCGCATCAAAAGCCTAACACAAACTAAGAGAAAGCCAAAAATATATGTAGATCCGCCAAGTCACTTTTTATTTTTATTTATTTCATTCTTTTTTTTATAAAGTGCTCTCCAAAGCTTAGCACCATCTATAAGAGAACTGCAAAAAAACTATATCAGTCCCAGAAAAGTCTCAATAAAGTTCGACTAAGTTACTTCCCATAAGTGATCCAAAGTTTAGTACAAACTCATCCAAAAATCAAAAAGATTTTAGATACGAGATATGAAAAAAAAAACAAAAAGGCCAAAGCCTAAGAATCAGCAAGTGTGGATACCACCACAAAAACTATGCTAAACTAAATTGAATTTCAGGTGACACCACAAATCCGCATAGACGTAGAGCACCCCAATAGAAGTGAGAAAGGATCCTGATCATTTAAAATGGGTAAAGGTGCTGCGAGACTTACGTCAGTTGGAAGTAGCACCCTAGTTGAAATTGCGTAGACATCCTATATGTTCGGAGCAACCTCGTGTACCAACCTCAATCCAAATGAATCAGGAATCCTCACCCAAAACCCGTAGAGCGTCCAAAACCACACAAACCAGTGATGTCCTGAAAAGTGGTACAAAACAAAAAAATTAAAAGATTCATGATAATACCAAGATAAAAAATGTAACCCAAATAACCACTAACATAAGGGAGTAGAATATAGCTTCCACCAGGCTGAAATTTAAAGAAATAAAACCTTAATTAAGCCAAACGATATGCGGGTGTTACAGTAAGTGGTACAGCCTCTTTGTCTCCCAAAATAACAAAATGTGCGGTTGTGGACTCGTAGTTTGTGGTTTTTAATTTTATCGAATTTATTTTTCTATTTTAGGAATGTTTTAGGACAATTTTCGGAATATCAAGGGGTTTTAAAACCGGTATCTGATCAACAACATTTCTGATTAAATATCTGATGTAGATTTCTAATATCTAAATTTGTAATGTAGCACCTTGTGTATAGGTTTTCTTTATTCTCTTTTCATCGTGGCCATCTCGGCACTTTTTGGAAATGTTGTTGAGTAAGTGATCGTCTCAGGACCTTTATCGAATATAATTCGATATATCTTTCGTAAATTTTGTTAATTTTTACAGAATTATTTAACTTCGCAGTTTGAGACTGTCAAGGAGGATTCCTAACTATAACACCATTTCATTAACAGTTTCTGTTGGTTTTTTTTGTTTTTAGCAAATTTCTGGTACCAATTCGACATTTTCTGAGGTCATCCAGCGACTTATAGGCCCTTTCCAAATTTAGGAACTGACGGATTGTTAACCCTATTAAGCCTACAGTTTGCTGCCGGTAGATGAATCGGCAAACCCCACTTTTCTGGAATTTAAGGTGAGTTCCCTTTTATTATTTCTAGTTTATGAAATATAATATTGGATTTTTCGAGAGCTCACCTCGGATTTTAACTTTTCCACTCTGCCGACAACAGACGGTAAATTTAAACTTTTTCCCTTGTAATTATTCCAGCTCCTTGCCAAAATTGTATTTGCTTTGTTTATCTTTCTTGTGACACCTAGCGCTCACCTGGGCGGAATTTTTGGGAACGACTGTCATTTTGGCGAATGTCGATCTGTTTAGTATTGTAATTTTTGCATTTGCAGTTTTGTTAACGTATGAATTTGACTTGTGGGATTTGCATAACTACAAATCCACAATTTAGTAAAATTGATATCTTCCCCTCAATTTTTAACTAGTACTTTGCTAAGTTTTGGAGCTTTTCTATTGTTCAATCAACTTTTTATGGACCTTTAATTTTTTGCACTTAATTAGAAGTGTGCCTAAGTCAAGTTTAATCATTTTTTTGAGTAAACTTGAGTATCAGAATTATTTACAATTCTTGTATTTTGGTTCATAGATTTAATTCTTAAGTAATAGAGTTTAGAACTTCTTGATGACTTTGTTTAAGTCACCGTTCATTTCAATTCTGTAAACATTCATTCCCTTTTTTTTTCACTTTTGATATCAACCAACATTATGGACTAAAACCAATTTTTCTGTTTGCATATACTTCCGGAGATTTGCCGAAGAGCTCGCGTTGATTGCCAAGAATCAAGCGAGAATACTGTTTTGCAAAGCCTAGACTGACCAGCAGTCATACGACAACAGTCAACAAGTCCTATGGTTTTTTCCTCACCTTTAAAGGCCCAATAACAACCGGGCATATTGAGAGGAATAACAGGTGAAGAGACTCGTGTCCAACCAGGGTCAAACGTCTAGACGAAGTTAAATATTCTGTTTGCCAATCCGAAGACCATTGTAAAGACTAGAATATTTAATTTGTAACTAATTTTAATTATTAACTTTCGAACTGATTTTTTTTGTCAATTCTAAAATTTAACTCATTCTCGAAACTCAAAATATTTGTTCAACAAAATTACTATTTTCAATCAATTCATTTCACTTCCATTTATTTTAATAAATTATTGTAAATTTGTCTTTAAGAATATCTTTCATTTCCTGCAAAAAACGAGATTCCGCGACTCTCAACGGATATCAAGTAATTTTTGTCAGTTCTTTTAAGTTTTTTTTGTTCGTACTACTTGACAGTCACTTTCAGAGTTAAGGAATCTCTGGCGCTCATATAAATAAATATTTCCAACAAATAGGATAAAGATATGTTCTATATTGTTGTGGAGGATTCATGTTTACCTTGCAATTGATTGCTTTTGGCTCCACAAAAGTTTACAAATAAACGAATAGGTAACATTCGCACTATTTTCAAAACAGAAAACACTCTTAGATCAAAACTAACAAAGACAAACCTCTCAATGAAAATGAAATTACTAAGAATGTTATCTATAAGATACCATGTGAATGCAATAAATTTTATATAGGTGAAATCTGTAGACCATTTTCAAAACGTATAAAAGAACACCAAACTTATATTAAAAATACACAATTCCACAAATCACATATTTGTCAACATGCATTTGATAACAATCACAGAATACAATGGAACGCTTCAAGTATTTTGGCAAAGGAACAATCATCTAAAAAACGTAGAACTGTCAGTTCAAAGCCTGACAATCTGCAAGAGCTTTTTACTGTTTTATTGTATTTGCTAACCATTCTCATTTTTAGTTTTTTGCCTTTCTTGAAAACGATACCAGACTTGCTTATCGAATCGACGATATATAGGTGCACATTTCATTAGGATCACTAAACTTGCACTTGTGCAGTTTACATCCTGGAGCCTGGGCCGAAGAGGCTCTACACCAATTCAAACCAAGTTTAGTCATTTGTGGAGCCAAAGGCAATCAATTCCAAGGTAATAATAGTGACCTAGACAACAAAACCAGTAGTTAGATAATTTTGCTATTATCAAGGTTTTGTTTGTCATACCTATTGTGAAATTTTGTAGTACGTGGTATAATTTCACATGTTGAAGAATTAAAAAAAATGCATGCAAAAGCATAATGAGACTCATATGATACTGACATTTCATTATGATACAGGGTTATAATCAATCAAAATGCAACCTCAGAGTAATATCAAAGTAATATTCGGTCAATATCAAAGATTGCTATGATCACACATTTAAAATGTATCAATTTTGACGTTAATTGTTACTATTTGCATGGGAAATTTTAAAAAATAAAGTACTTATTTTTTATTATTATGACTGGTCATAGAGAAAATAGTGTAAGCAACTCTCATTAAATGGCTATTAATACACTCGCATTTCGTAATTTTCATACTCGTGTATTATGTACACATATTTTTTTTTAAGAAGCAACCAACGCGATAACAATGTACTTCATTTTGACCTTACATAATAAATTCATATAGACATGCAGAGCATTTAAAAAATTGTTCAGCATTATTTCCGAATGAAAGTTTTCTTGTAACTATACCTACTAGGCACATGAAAAATTGCAAATCCGGTCCCGTTTAATTCTTAGCGGGCCGCCATAGCCTGGCCGTCGGCTGCTGCATTGGAGGGGGTGATATGCGCGTAAAAGTTTATTATTTTTACAACATAGGAACGA
>JAEQML010070755.1:0-16572 GCA_016904865.1 Pissodes strobi | reverse complement strand
GTCCAAAAACACAGTTTTCTAAAAAAAGTGTTCCTTGGTTAAACAGGATCTGTCAAAAACTCTGCGTCATCATATGATATGGAAACTTTTTGTATTATTTATTTTATTTGCCAAATTTTAATATTTGATAAGTATTTTGTAGTTTTTTACTGTTTTTTTTGTGGCGTTTTTTCCTCAGAAACACAACAATTTAGTGTTTTTACGTCATTTTTAGACGTTTTTTTATTGGGGAAAACCTAATAGTAATGAACTGCTGGTGGAGTAAAAAAGTGTATAAATATAAAAAATATTCGGTTTGTAAAGACGATTTTGTTAAAAATGTGATATTTTTATACATATTCCAGTGGCGTGGCAAGGTTAGGGGAAAGGGGTTCCACTGTCCCGTTGCAGTTGATTAACTTTTAATCATTCTGTTAATATTTGGCTTCACGCATAGTCCCCCGCTCGCTTCGGGGACGCAAACAAACCCAAACTAGCACAATGCATGCTCCAAATGAAAAAAAGGATATAAAATTAGATATAGATGAATATAAATTTTAAAATTTAAGGAAAGAAGCCTGAGAAGACATATATACTAAAGCAATTATAGCAGTTTTACGGATATAAATACGGCACCCCAAACCAGAACCCACATCTTCTACCTGTGAATTGGTACCTTTTTTAGTCTTGAAGTGGTAGAGGCAGGTGCTTACTTTGACATTTATTTTTTTTTATGGGGCATTTTGCCATTAGTTTTAAATAATATCGGATAGTTTACTTATCACACTACACTATGATTGGACACAATTTATTTTTTAAAAAGTCAATCAACTACTAAGGAAACCTACCATAAAAACGTCCAACTATTTAGCTCGGATACACAACAAAAATTTTCACTTATTGCAATAATAATTACAAATTTTAAGAGATCGTCACTAGATGCATTAAGCAAAGGGTCTAAAAAACTACTGGTTTAATGGGCGAAGTGAACTGTTATTAGTTTGTCCCCTGCATGGGGCCGACCATTGGCAAGCGGGTGTCGCCTTTTTTTATTTGGGAGGATAAAAAAGCACATGTTCCATATAGGCAGGGGCGTAGGATACGGCGACTACCGAATAATTAACAATAAAATTGTTTGGGCGATATTATTGTCAGCTCCATCTGGCAACGTCAACACTGTTATGGTCCCTAAATAAGAGCTTATAAGATTTGAGCGAAATGGAAGGGACGAGGTTGTCAAAATGTTAAAAAAGCAACGCTTGATTTGACAATTGTTATAGTGAAAGCATATTCGTCCGCTATTTTTTAGATGTAGCAACTTTCTCAAGTCACTTGGCTAGTTTCTGATCCGCGATTTTTTTTAATGGACTTTAATTATTTGAAGTTATTAGCATGTGGCAAAGGTGGCCTTTATTGCCAATGCGTTTAAATACTCTTGTCCGTGTATAATGCAGCAAAGCAAAGGCCTATAATTTTACGTCTAACTCAAACTATTGAAAATACGTCTAGGAAGACATGTTGAGATTTTTTTTAGCGATATTAATAGCTTAATAACATTTTTAATATTATGGGCAACGCTATTGTCCAGTCTATTCGTGCAACAGCAAGGCAGTTGATCGTCTCTAAACGCAGCGAATTTTAACAGTAATAGTTTCCAATGCAGTTGACATGTAATCACTGGATTAATGTTCCTTTACATTAACATAAGTTCTAACCGATTTGGTATTGGCCAACTTAGAAAAGGACGAGGGGCATAGTGACGAAAACACATTTTCTTAATTTTTAGTTCAAGTTAGTTTATGATTTACACATTTCGTTATAATAATTAAGATAAAACGTAAGGATGTGATAGATAATTCTTGAGCGCGCCTCGTAGAATTGATTGCATTAAAATATTTACTCGTGTATGTTGGGTTGCCGGCGCACCTAATGTAAATAAGCTAAATACCGGGAGTGATCAACAAATTACATATCGATCTTTGTTTAAAAAGTTCCTGCTTGTGTTCTGTCCACTATATTATTAATTAAAGGAAATATGCACATTTAGGGCAAATTTTGGTTTTAGCCATTTTCATGAATGCGGCTAAATTCGTGTCTTCCACCGCGACGTTGCCAAATAAAATTGCCGCCTTGTCACATTCTCCTCTAATTTACTCAAATTGGAACTTTCGCTTTAAGAGCGAACTTTACCGTCAGTTGCGGAATTTATGGGAACGTTCGCTACTCGCAACACTAATTTTATTATTAAGATGAGTTCTCAAGGAAATAATGCGATCGGCTTAAATATAATTATCATAAAATATATTATGATGAAAGTTACGCCACTGTCGACGATCAAAAATCGGACCCCATACAAAGACCTTTTAATAAGCTCACCCATGGCCTATTGTAATTCCGTCTCTCTCGCCCTAGTTCGTCTATAATGTGCACGCGTCGCTCTCTTCCACGTGGGCCGGGCTGGTGCTAATAAGGTATCGGGATGCCCCCAGCAAGGATTTTACCGGCGCGGCGACTTGGTGGCCGACCATCGACGTCTAAAACAGGGACTCTTAACTGAGGAACAAAAATACAAAATTATCTATGATAGGATTCGATCACTTATTATAAGTGTGGACTTGGCTTTATAATTCGTGCTGTATGAAAAGTTTTATGATATTTGCGATTATTATGAAACCTTCTAATACACCTCTTATTGACTGTCTAGGCAGCCCTTGATAGATTAATTTAAAGTAGACTGTAGTAGGGCATTTCCTAGACATGTAGAATAATTAGCCTTTGAAGGGTTTCAAAGGGAGTAGTTGAGTCAAACAGCTCTGGGTTTGTACTGATTTTATTAACAATTTGATTTGTATTTATACAAAAACGTTCCTGATCTACACAAAATCACTCAAAATTTGCCACGGGTTCTAAAAAGGATGAAATACTATCTCGAGATGGGTATTTTTTGTTCGAAAAACATTTTTTTGGAGGAACGGAGAAATTTAAATAAAACAAGTTCATACTTATTTTCTTATTTATTGAATACCTATTTATAGAAGTATCATAATAAAGTAAAGAACAATTAATAGCTAGCCAATTACGAGCCCTATACAATTTTATCATTAGTTTTTTTGGTTTTTAAAAGAGTACAAACCTTGATTGTGCAATTTTATAGAAATTTGTGCAGGCTACACTCTTTGACTGAATGGAGCTTCGAAAAACGGTTGCATTTCCAAGGCAAAAGTTCCTTGCATTTGTTGGTTTGGCCAATTATTAATTAAAATATATGTATTCATTAACTAGTATATCATAATTTTTTATTAATTTATAATACCATTACATAATATATTTTAATATTGTTACGTTTTTCCCGTGGGTTCTTCACAAAATTACAACTTGACTATTTTCAACTAAATACTCTCTTTATTTTCTACCACTGTATACAATCAGACACAAAACTACTCTTATAACTTTACAATTAATAACTCCTTACAATTCAACACTCAATGGTTAACTGAACTACAATTCCGTTATTGTGATGTTCCATTGTGCTAGTGCACTAGGCACTCTTGCACTGTCGTGGATCTTGTGTGTCTTCTAGTTAGTGGTTTATGTTTCTTCCTTGATCTTGACGTGAGTTGTTGGATTTGATGGATCGTTGTTGGTAGTAGGAACGCCTTGGAGCCGTTAGTGATGGAGCGAGTGTTGTTTGTTTTTGCGATTTGAGCATACGAGAGAATTGCTGTAGACACTTAGGCGAGGCTGATCGATTTGGATTTTGCAGATTTCTCCGCAAGTCCAGATCGGCCACCCCCAGGAAAGAACTGCCCGTGATACGCGGGGTGTTACCCCCTGACCGTACTTCTACGCATGGAGCCCATACGGCGAGCTACCCCGTGCAGTCCCTTAACGCCTGTACACCCCCGTTTTTAGGCGGGAACCCGGCCTAGGGCATCAGCGATGCTCTCGTCCCCAGCTGTTATTTAGATCATTCTTGTATGTTTTTGAAAATTTTTAGTTTGAAATTTTTGGAATTTTGAGATTTTTGATTTTATGAAAAAGAACGAACCTTTTAGAAATTTTGAAAAATTTGAAAATGTTGAAATTTTGAAACTAAGAATGATATTGATATTGATATTATTTTTTTTTTTGGGTTTTTGTTTTTTTCTTTGTGTATTGTGTATGTGATTTAGTGTTCTGGTGGGAGTAGTAGACTTTTGTGTACTGTTCTGTTTGGGTGTGTGATTCTACTGAATAGTGTTCTTATGATTGGATTTGTATGATTGCGTACTTGTTCTAAGAATATTGTGTGTTTGCCTGCCAAGTAGCTGTTGATTGTGTCTATTTTGAGATCGTTGTGAATGTCTGCATTGCGAACGTACCAAGGTGCGTTCACAATTTGTCTGAGTGTTTTGTTTTGGAATGTTTGTAGTTTTTTCTTTGTTGTTTTGCATGCATGTGTGTATACTATGGCTCCATATAGAATTTTGGGCTTTATTATCTGATTATAGAGCATTAGTTTATTCTTTAGTGACATTTTACTTTTTCTGTTTATTAATGGATAGAAAGCTTGTTTGGCTGCAATTCCTTCGTTTACTTTTGCTTGAATATGTTTCTGGAAAGTGAGTTTACTTTCTAGAGTTACCCCTAGATATTTAAGAGAATCAGACCATCTTATTACTGAATTTTGTAAATTTAAATTTGGAATAGGTTTATTGCGTTTAGTTGTTATGAGCATGGCCTGGGTTTTATCTTCATTAATTTTAATATTACAAATTTCTGCCCATTCGTATATGGTAAGTGTTGCTGTACGTGGTTTTTGAGTCTTATGTGATTGTTGTTTATTGAGAATATGCATGTGTCGTCTGCGTATATGGAAAGTTTAGTGTTTGGGTGTCTAGGTATGTCTGTTGTGTATAATGAGTATAGTGTAGGCGACAGAGGAGAGCCTTGGGGGACTCCTGCCTCTATACGCCTTGTGGTGGATAGTGCTGTGTTTATTTGTGAAGTGAAGGATCTATGTTCGAGGAGTGATGCTATGAGTTGAGTTAGTGGCGATGATATTTTGTGTAGTCTATCTAGTTTGTGAATGAGTCCCTCATGCCAGACTTTGTCGAAGGCTTTTTCGACGTCAAGGACTACAACTCCGGTCGATGCCCGTCTTTGTAGTCCTCTAGTCGCCTCCTCAACAAGTCTGGCTAGTTCGAGCTCGGTGTTTGTTTTCTAAACCCAAATTGTTCATTTGGGATCACATTGTTTTGTGTTATGTGTGTGTTCAATCTTTCCAGCATAACCTTCTCCGTCAGCTTGCTCAGTGATGAGAGCAAGCTAATAGGTCGCCAGTTTTGAGGAAAGATCAAATTTTTGTGTGGTTTTGGAATGAGTATGATTTTTGCTTTTTTCCAAGATTTCGGAAAGTGTTTTAGTGATAGTATTGTGTTTATGATGTAAGTGAATTTGAGTAAGGCTGTTTCTGGTAAGTTTTTTAGTGCTCTGTTTGGTATGTTGTCGTAACCGGGTGCTTTTTTCGAGTTTAATTGCGCAATAATTTGCGCAATTTCTGCGGTGTTGGTTGGTCGTGTTTCGTCGTCTTGGTGTTCGTTTTTGTGAGTTAGTATTTCTCTGTAGTTTCTCTCTATGGTTGCCTCGTGATCTATATCCTGGGCCCCATCACCTAAGGTGAATTGCGATTCCAGGGAGTGTGCGAAGGCCTCGGCCTTCTCTTCGCTGGAATACACCATTCCTCTCAGTCCATGGATATTAGGATATGCCACTTTGTTGCGACCTTGCATCGATTTGGCAATTTTCCATAGAGAGTTGTTTTGCGGGTTGACTGTGGTGATGTATTCCGTCCATGAGTTGTTTTTGTGAGTTTTTATGTCTGTTTTGATTGTATTCGTGAGTCTGTTTGCTTGTGTGTTTAAGTCTGGGTTGTTTGTTAGTCTGGCTCGTTGTTTTAGCCTGTTTCGGAGCCTTATGTTGTTTTTTATGTTTTGTGGGAGCGATTATGGATTGTTTTGTTTTGTGTGTACAGTTTTTGTGGCTGCTTGTATCTCCTCAGTGAATCTAGCAACTTCGTTGTCTAGTTCCGCTTTGGAGGCGATGTATGGTAAGTTGTGCATGTTTTGTGTTAAGTGTTCTTTGAATATGTTCCAGTGTATGAATTGTTGTATATTTGCTTGTTTGTGTTCGTGAATGTTGTTTATTGTGATAGCAATAGGAGAATGATCTGATGAGGATAAATCCTCCAAGTTGTCAATCACAACGTTGTGTGCGATGTTTTGAGTTAGTGCTATGTCTAGTATATCTGAGCGTTCGTGATGGAAGTGAGTGGGTTCGAGTGGTGCGTGTACTGTGAAGTGCAGCTCTAGCGAAGCTCTTAGCAATGCAGTGCCACCTGTATTAGTGGCCCTGCATCCCCAAGATCTATGTTTGCAGTTAAAGTCTCCTGCTGCCAGAACTGGCAGTGTATAATTGAAGAGTTTCTGAACTACAATTCGTCGCTATTCCCTATTTATATACGATCTAAAGTCTATCATGAATACTCGGGAAGACGCGAGGCCACTCTATATGATTCTCCATCGAGATAATTCCAGCGTTCCTGAATCTTCGCGGCTGACCGGGCGATGACTCATACAGACAGAGAAGCGGTACGCTGCAATGCTAGTTCTATAGGGAGCACAAAAACGTTCTTATGGTTGTTAGTCGTGACAATATAATATGTTATGTTTCGGTATTTCGCAGAGTAAACATCGGTTTATAGTGCTCCGTTTAAACCAACGAAATTCTGTATTTAAGTTAGTACATAATATTGCGTTTTCGTGCAATTAGTAAAATTGCTCATCAAGTATATTGTAATAGTGATTGCATGAACTAATTTTTCAAAGTGTCCCGTAAAATAGATCATTTTGCATTCCAACTCAACATAAAATCTTCGGTGCCAATATATAAAAACTACTTTTATCACCATAGAATAAACAAACTGCATTGTTAACCCCAGGCCAGGAATTCTATGGTGAACTACAAGACCGTGAGGAAAGGGCGAACAATCTGATGATATTCATTCAACCTCCCAGAAGGCAATGACGCGGTTGAAATACCGAATTTGCTTGATGTTTTTATCGATAACCCCTAAATTTGTCAAAGCAACTAGAGTCGGAAAGAGAAATAAAAACGGATTTAGATCCATTAAAGTAACATTATCAAGCCAAACTGATGTGCTCTTACTATTAAAAAATCGTTCAAAGCTTAAGGGCAAAAAAGTCTTTATCAACTCTGACTTGACTTCCCAACAACGCGAACAAGAAAAAGCTATCCGTACTCAACTGGAGAATCGAAGATCTCAAGGTGAAACTAACCTGACTATTATACATCGGCATAGTACTCCCATTATCATATCAAAAAACCAACAATAGGATTGTATTGTTTGATCACCGAACTAGGAATTCTCAATTTACTTCCAGAACGTCAGAGGCCTTCGCACAAAACTAAATTATCTCCTGGAATCGGTTCCTGGATGTCAAGATTATTGTTTTTGTGGAAACTTGGCTCAATGACGCAATCAAAAACACCGAGTTGTACATGCAAGATTACAGAATCTATAGAAGGGATCGATCTCTCCAGAGGTGGCGAAGTCCTAATTGCTATCCATAAAACCATTAAAAGTAGGCAACTTTTTGTCGTTGATAATATTGAAGATCTTTATGTCATCATCGAAACTGGGAAGGCATCGCATCGCATAGCTGGCGCATACTTCCCACCTTGGTCCCCCACCACTGCCTACGTTTCATTCAGCGAAAATATCGACAGGTTGACCGAGGAATGCATCAATAGGTATCCTCGGAGATTTTAATCTACCTCATGCATCATGGGATAATCATAACTTGAGCTCTGTTGCTAAATCAGTGCCTCCTGCAACCCCTACCGAGGTTGATTCCTTGGATGTGGTGTCTGATATGTGCGCTTTCCACAATTTATACCAACTAAACATGGTTACGAATCATACCAATGCAATTCTCGATCTGATACTTTTTCAAAACAACTGTGAAGTTCATAGGCCGGACGATTGTATAGTTCCCCTGGATAACTATCATCCTCCATTAGACATTACTGTGCCCTATACGTCCGATAATACAAATAGCTCTCTTTAGTGCGACGATTATTATAAATATTTCAAATCAGCAAACTTTAACTTAATTAATGAATACCCGGGAGCCATGTCTTGGGATGCTCTTCTTGCACAAGCTGATTTTCATGACATGGTAAATATATTTTATAATGCTATTTATTCAGCAATCGAAATATTCGTTCCTCTTAAACGAATTTCTTCAGGCAAGTTTCCCAGATGGTTCTCACCAGAGCTTAAGTATTGTACTGTCAACCGGTCACGCGTTTTTTAGCTCCGTATCTTACGATAAAATCCAAAGTTTTAACAATTCATAGAGTGAAGTTTGTGTGTGATCAGGAAACCTCAATCTTTTTTCCACTCCCTGCCCTGGACTCACAAAAGTTGTAAAACGTCCAGTTGTTGCTACAAAATTTGAACTTTTTCCTGTTCATCAAAAAGTGAGGTTAGGATACTTTTTTTACAAGTTTTTTAGGAGTGTCTACAGTTCCGGCATCGCCCGACAACATTAAAGTTAAAAACACGTCAAGTACATATTAATATTGATCGAACAATCATGGCAATCTGTAGCAAATGTAACAGAGCCGGATGACACTTATGTCCTCGCCAAATGGGATCATTGTGCCAAACTACTGCGTTCTGACTGCTTCAGCCTGGCTGCATCCGAACATAGGGGTGTTACGGTGAAAAAAAGATCGCCTTGTGTGACTTACCGATGCTTAGAATATGTATCCAAACTAAAGGTCCCTATTACCACACCACCAATAGCAGAAACTGATATGCAAGCTGCCATCACCAAGGCAATTAAATCAGGAATGGAGGAACTGAAAATCTCACTCAACAAGCAAATTGAAACGACCAACAGAAACATGGAAGAACAGAACTCAAAGCTATATAACCAAACTAAGACCATAATAGGAAATATGGCTAAACTGCAAAGAACCTACTGGGGTAAACGAGATGGAAGAACTGAAGAGAGCACTAGATGCACTCGCTGCCAAATACCAGTCCCAGCAGGATGAGTTACACAATCTGAAAGTTGAACTAGCCAATCTTCAACAACTTCTGAAATCTAATCAAACTGAGGCAGCTTCTCATCAAGTCCAGCAGAAAGAAACAGCAGGCAATTCTCCAAAGAAAAATGTTGCAATAGTGGACCGGAAGAAAACTGCAGACAATAAACTGGTTGCATCTACGCCGCAAACATCGGTATTTGTGTCCAAGATATCTACAGATATAGCTGACTCGGATCTACTGGATTACCTGAAAAACAACTTTGGGCTTGATCACAAATTCACTGTAGAACCAGTAGTAGTGAAGTCTGGAGAGTACAAAGCTTTTAAAATCATGGCTGGAAAAAGTCTGGAGGAGAACCTGTTAAATCCCAATATTTGGCCTGAAAACATTATAACATCCAGTGTCTTAGAAATAAAACTTTTTTGTTGGAATCATTCCTCGAGGATAATCATTTTGATATTTTATGTATTTACGAACACTGGTTAAAACCAGATGAAATGGGTTGCACACACATTAGTGGTTTTGTTATTGCCTCTGGCTTTGGTATGACTAACCATGGTGTAGCAAGTTTTGTTAAACAGTCGCTTGAAGTGCGGCCGCTGCCTTTTGATGTTGTTGGTATGTCTGAGGAGCTTCATTTTGAAGTTGCAGGTGTTCTTTGCAATAACATACAAACCATAACAATTTATAGATCCCCAATGGGTGATCAGACCATCTTCTTAAATGGGTTAACGGCAGTTTTGGACAGGATGGACTTGGGTAGGGGAATTGTGCTGATTGGAGACTTCAATGTAAACCAATTCTTTGGAGGCTCAGATGGTGTCGAACTTGTTTCAGTCTTTCGGGTTGTCTAGAGTGGTCTTTCAGCCAACCAGGAATCAGACATGTATGGATAACATTTTCACAAATATTTGATGTCAAAATACGACCTATGAAATCATAGATCCCTGCATGTCAGATCATTTAGCAATATATTTTAAATATTTAATGGAGGAGACACCTATAAGGAAGAGTAACATTAGGATTGTCTACAGGCCCATTACAGACTTTAGGCTTTTTAATTTATACCAAAAGGTTAGTGTTGCTGCCTGGTCATTTGTTGATAGTGAATCACTTTCCTTCATTGCACCCTTTGAGTCTTTCATCAGCCTAATTAAGGATGCCTGTGACGTATCATTTCCTGAAACGACCAAGTAAGCCAGCAGTGGCCATCTTGGTAGTGCTTATAAAATATAATGGTTTACAGACGAGATAGAGCAAACAAGGGAAACCCTGAAATTCTTGACCCACTTGAGCAGGTCAAACCCTGTCTTGGTTCCACCCGATTTGTTAAAATCCTTTCGCAATGATTATAGAGTCTTAATAGAAAAAAGTAAAAAAGAAGCCAATAACAGGCATATTAATCGTTAAAATAATAAAAATAAAACTGTGTGGGATGTTATACCGAACAGCAACCCAACTGTGAGTTTAATTACCTTTTCTCGCAAATCTCTGATAACATTATAAAAAATCTTCCACACTCAAATCGTGATCCACTCAGCTATTTTGATTCGTCAAACATTAACACAACTATACACACATATCAATTTAATGAAGTTACTTACAACAATATTAGGGACATAGTATCAAATCTAAAGAATAGTCCTAGCAAAGATTGCTTTGAATTTAATACCGAAATAACTAAAGCATTAAAACACATAATTACTGACCCATTAACAAAAATCATCAATAAGTGTATTAAAGCAGGTATTTTTCCAGATTGTCTAAAGGTGGCTCGTGTTGTGCCAGTATATAAGATTGTGAGGATGTCTCCAACTATAGGCCTGTATCAATTGTGCCTCTGTTTGGTAAAATTTTCGAAAGTGCTTTAAAGAAGCAAATGTGTGATCACCTTGAAACTCATCAGTTATTTAGCCAGTGTCAGTTTGGCTTCCGTTCTAGCATGTTAACAACTGTGGCAATCAGCCAACTCATGACTTTCATACAGGAGTGTTTTGATGATTATGTTCGGGCCTCCTTCTTTGACTTAACAAAGGCCTTTGACTGCGTGTCTCACAATCTACTGATATATAAGCTTCTTGAATATAACTTTAATAAAAACAGGATTGATCTAATAAAATCGTACCTGTCCAATCGATGGCAATATGTAACATATGGGATTCCGAATCTTGCGGGCCAAACGTTCGGACTGATAAAGGAACTCAGCAAAAAAGCTTCCTTACGCGTTTTTAACCGAATTCTCGGGCTAGTTCTATGAACAACAAATTCCTGGTAAATAATTATATTTAATTCCAGTAAATATTGCAATATATTTTGCTTAATTTAAACTAGTTGCTATTCTCTGCTTATACAGAGTAGCACTAGGGGTATTGTACCAACTACGTTTTTAGTATTTCCGGGGCGGAACCCGGAACAACTCTGGAGCAGATGTCTTGCGAGACAGATGACGACGCCATCTCCGTTATGTCCGCTGATTCAGACTCAGGACGATCCTTCAGCGATACACGGTTTCAAATGTACATGAACAAATTGAGAAAATTCTCTAAATGTCCTGAGTGTACTGGAATGATCCCCCTACTGACTAGCGCTAGTAGCGGATCGAAACTAGACCATAAAACCGCAATTGACACCGTCAAATCTCACCTCGTGAGGGATCACAAAGCGGTCTTTAAGAGACCTGCTACAATCCAGCCTCGCATTGATTGCGGGAATAGAAATACAATCAATGTCAAATTAACAGGGGGTACCGAAACGTCTCCTACGGTTTCGAAAAAACAAAAACTAGGTAACGCCAAGCCAAGCCAACCGCCTAAAGAAAACACCGAAGAAACAACCAAGCAAAAAACCGACGTGCATAGCGCAACGATCCGACCACAGTTGCGCAGTTCGAATCTGCGCATCTACTACCGCAGACACAAGACAAGCAAGTCTTTCAAACACCCTATAAGACCGTCCCCTCTAAAAAAGGGATCCGCATGGTTGAACTTCATATGGGGAGAAAGCCTGTACCTACTAGTAACATGTACGAACCCTTATCTGACACGGAACTCGAGGAAAACGAAGACAAAAGTAGCGTTGCTTCTTCACAGATTTCCACAGCGCGAAAAATCCGCCGGAAAAGCAAAGGAAACGCTACCAAATCAGCGAAAACCACCCCCAGAACACCCCAGAGTAAGAAGCCTTCCCTGCCCCCTCCAATTGTAATAAAAGGAGGCGCTTAGGACCATAATGTCATAAAACAAACGTTAAAAGACATGCACGTCACGGAGTACAATCTCAAATATACTAGGAACTCAGTGATTATATACTGTACGCAAAGCAAAGATTGGGCAAATCTAAAGCGCCTCTTTGATAGGGAAAACATTGAGTTCCACTCGTACGCCGAAGCTAACCAAAAAACTCACGCGTTTGTACTAAGAGGGCTGGACGGAGGCTTCAAACCAGAAGATATCCGCAATGCTCTAGCCGAAGAATATGGCCTTAACACTAGAGCTGCATACGAAATGAAAAAGACTAGAGTGCCCCTGTATTTAATAGTCTTAGACTCGACAATAATTCTGCGAAAACTAAATAACGAATGCAGACTACTCTCGCATGTACGTATATCTTGGGAGAATCGCCGTGCCACAAAATTATGCAGTGAAAAAGGTGCCAGGGCCACGGACATTCGATGTAGCATTGCCAGAGGAAGTGGGCCTGCTCGAAATGTGCAGAACCTCACCAAATAACTGAGTGCAATAATGACTATGTGAAATGCGCGAACTGTGCCGGCGAACACAGGGCCATAAGTGTACTATGCCCTGTGTATTTGTTCAAAATTCAACAGATACAGCCAAGGAACCAGCCAGCAAAACAGCAGTTCAAGCCTGCACCACCTCCCGTCAACCCTGCTTGGCAGAAAAACAGCCAAACCAACCTAGAAGAATGGGCGAGGCAATACCAGAAGCACTAACCCGCCCTACAAAAGAGGAACCAACCCCCACAAATTACCTCAAAAAACGTACAGGTTAGTAACCAGGGTCAAGTTCATAACGTACACAAATTCTGTAATAAACTCAAAATCTCAATCTCAATCAATACAAGCTAACAATATAGGTAATAATATAAGCGACTTACAAAACGCGGTAAATCGCATAAACAATTTAATCGATTTTAATGAACTCATACGGGCTTTAAATGATTATGCTAATTTACTCGATTCCTATCATGGAAACAGGTTGGAGATACTACAGGCGTCGATGAAATTCTTCACCGAGGACTTTAATGGATATAGCATATAATGGCACAATGCCTATTAACGTTCTTTCGTGGAATTGTAATGGCATTCGCTCCAAACTCAGAGAATTTAAAAATTTCACTTATAATAATCCTAACTTTCACATAATATTCTTACTTGAAACCAAAATTAATGCAGATTTCAGGTTGAAATTTTACGACAGACACGTACTGAGATTTGATAGGCCCGAGCACTCAACTCGACGGTGGCCTGCGGATAGACGGCGCATACTCACCTCCTGGTCTCCGCCTCCAGGAAGAAGATATTCTTGAACTGCTACCTGCTGGCAGGAAGATGCTCCTGTTGGGAGATATCAACGCATCGCACGTGAACTGGCGTGGTTCTTCCAACACGAGCGGACGCCTGCTTTACAGGTTAGTGGAACAAAATATCGATCTGTCGTACCATCAAACTCCAAATCCTATACATACTATCCGCCGTATTTTCCAACGTCTTCGTTCCTGGATATAGCTATCACTCGCGGAATAACCAACGCTTCAGCGCTCACTGAGCTGGATGAACTGAACTCGGACCACCTTCCAATCAAGATTAGTCTATTTACTAGACTAGAAATAGCACATGAAACTATCCTGTCTTACAAAAATCTCGATTGGAGGGAGTTCCGTGCGAGGCTCAATCAAGCAACAGTTGTTCCAAGACAGATAGACTCTATCCCAGAACTTGAGAGCGAGGTGCAAGCTTTAGTCAACAATATCCAGCACGTCAGAGACGGAATCTGTCCTCGTGTCACCAAGCGACCGTTTGCTGACACACTCCCAGATCACATCCTTAACCTAATCACATTCCGCAACCGTATCCGGCGTAGGTGGCAACGAGCAAGGGTTAACAACGACCGTGTTCGCGTAATAGCACTGACGGGAACGATTAAGGCTCAAATTGCAGAGCATAAAAACGAAATGTGGATGAAGTACGTTAACACCATTAGTCGTGAAGATGGTTCGCTGTGGAAGCTCGCCAGGCGTGTTCGCAGAGGCGCTGTGGAGTTCCCGGAAATACACCATCGTGGCGAATTAATCACGGATAATCCCGGGAAAGCAGAGGCCTTTGCGGACTACCTAGAGAGCGTCTTCAGCGAGTCACCTAACACCACGCCATTTCACGATTATGTCGACACTGCCGTGGATAGCTTCACATTCACCAAGTATCCAATCGCCCCGGAGGTACTAGATAAGCTACTGGTCACCCCTCTTGACATCAAGAAAGCTCTTGCCCGCTTACCCGGAAACAAAGCCCCCGGTCCTGACGGCATTCCGTATATTCTTCTAAAGAACATGCCGAATAAAGCCGTCATTCACCTTATGCACATTATAAATGCTATTTTACGCCTGCAACACTTTCCGCTTCCCTGGAAGAAAGTGGTGATAATACTGTTTCTCAAACCAGGCAAAGATGCAAGGCACACCGCCTCGTATCGCCCTATCTCTCTTCTAGATACGCTAGGCAAGGTTACCGAGAAACTTGTAATGTCGAGAATGAGCAGCGTTGTTGAAAATCTGCGGATTTTGCCACCGGAGCAGTTCGGTTTTCGCTGCGGACATAGTACAACTATGCTCGCAGCGAAAATCGCGCAAGAAGCGCTCAATGGATTCAATGGAAGCAAGGCAACGGCGCTGTTACTTCTCGATATAGAGAAAGCTTTCGATAAGGTATGGCACAATGGGCTAATATACAAGCTTTTTGCTATTCACGGAATGCCCTTACATCTAGCATCCCTCATTGCGTCGTACCTTTCGAATCGCTCTTTCTCGGTTCGTGTCAATGGCGACACTTCGAGGCCGAGACGCATCACGTCTGGAGTGCCTCAAGGGACAGTTTCATCGCCGCAATTATTCAGTCATTTTATAGCGGACTTTCCTTCTCATCCCGCAACATCCTTTGCCCTGTACGCTGATGACACAGCGATATATTCACAGTCATCAGACGTACAGGTAGCAAAACAAAACCTCGTAGACCACCTCAGCCTCCTAACCCCTTACTATAGGGACTGGAAAATTTCCCTAAATACGGCGAAAACAGAACTAGGTATTTTGTCTTGGAAACGTAACGTCGATATGACGCCTGTCATCATAGGAAACACGGCAATCACGCCGAAAGATCCAGTCAAGTACCTTGGGATAGTTTTCGACCGTAAACTCCTATTTTCCAAGCACATCGCGGCTATAAGGGCTAAAAACATAATCACGCAAAAATCTCTGAATCCACTCATCAGATCTTACTTGAGCCCGACTAACAAACTTACGATATACAAAGCCATTATTAGACCGACGCTACTTTACGGTTCGCCACTATGGTGCTCGGTAGCAAAGACACACTTGAAACACATACAGACCATACAGAACAGGTACCTGCGGGCTGCTTTCTCCCTGACATTGTGGGACAGGGTACGCGTTGCAACGCTTCACGATATGGCCAACATAGATTATATTGACCAACACATCAATAAAGTTGCTAGTAAGTTCTTTGACTACGGTATCAGGAGATCAGAAGTGACCGCAGGTATCGCCAACCTACGACACAACCCACTACGCAGACTGAAACATGGACCACTCTACAAACACACGGACCTGTTCTATTAAGAACTAAGACCTCCCTAAACTAACAACTACATGGTCTAATTAATTTGAAACACATTGAACAAAATGCAGACAGACACCCAAACGCAGCACCCAAAAATGACCCTAAACCAAAAAGAAACGACTAACGCTGTGGGAGGAGCCACCCGGATAGGCTGGGGGCGGAGTCTCCCACAAACTACTTATACATACAGAACAAGGCAGCTGCATCACTCGCCACAGCCATGATGCCGCGCATGCTTCCCCGCAGGCAACTTCTACGTGCTCCGGAGCGGCCATATGCGATATTCAGCCCATCGGACACACGACGTATACACTCATATATGGTTATATATGTAGATGCATACCCCCGAAATTGACATCCATAGTCAAATACTTGTACATATGTATATATTGTATATATCTTTTATATATCCATATATAGCCGTGTTACATGTCTGTGCCGTCTGTTCGTGTAAACGTGAAGCAGGTTTTTTTTTTCTTTTAGTAAATTTTTCCTGCGTTAAAGCTAGCTTGAGAAACACTGCAATAAAGCTCCCTCAGAGCACAACAACCTAACAGGCAACGAACACTGCAATCTAGTTGAAGGGTATTACCCATGT